>PVLD010010382.1:0-71086 GCA_004027595.1 Dinomys branickii | reverse complement strand
AATCATCAACTATTCCTTACAATAAAGTGACCTAAGTCAGTAGTACAACTTCTTTTTATAGTGTGAAAGCAAAAAGAACTACATCAACTACAACAGAAAAAGAAAGAGAAAAAAAAATAAACGAAAAGCATTAACAAACAGACACAAAGTAGCTCAATAAACTTATAATCATAATTGAATTATAGACAAAGCAACAGAAAACCAACAATAGTTGTTGCATTTCATATTGATATCTTCAAAATGTATGCTCCGGAGAACACATATAGACATACAAAATTGATCAAACAATCAGTCTTCAACGATTCCTTACCATTCAATGACATAAGTCAATAGTAGAACCATGTTAGCCATCCTGCACGTATGTATATACATACATACTTACATACATACATACATAAATTTTTGCCTCATTGTTTTCTACTTTCCCTCGTCCCATCTGTTCTTTACTTATGAACAGATTTCCTTCATGTCTCTTAGTTTATGTTCCCACCCTCCAGTTCTTACACCAGTGACACAATACGTTGCCTGCACATGTACCTCTGATTTATTTCATTTATGAGTATGGTGTCTAATTGTGACCATTTGCCGACAAAGGCCCCAAATCTGTCCCTCTTTATAGCTGAATAATATTCCATTGTATAAAAACGCCACAGTTTTTCAATCCAGTCTTCTGTGGATGGACATTTGGGTTGCTTCCACAATTTAGCTATTACAAATTGCGCAGCTATAAACATGGGTGCACATATATCAGAGTGGTATGATGCTTTCAGATCTTCTGGGAAAATACCCAGAAGGGGAATAGCCGGTTTGAATGGAATCTCTAGACCTAGTTTGCTGAGAAATCCCCAAGCTGCTCTCCACAGTGGTTGCACCAGTCTTCATTCCCACCAGCAGTGTAATAGAGTCCCTATTTCTCCACAGCCTCGCCAGCATTTGTTATTGGATGACTTTTTCATACTGGCCATTCTTACTGGGGTGAGATGAAATCTCAGTGTTGTTTTTATTTGCATTTCTCGAATGACTAAGGATGTAGAACATTTTCTCATATATTTATTTGCCATTTGCATTTCTTTATCTGAGAAGTGTGTATTCATCTCAGATGCCCATTTCTGGATTGGGTCTTTGAATTTGGATAGATACATGTTTTTTAATTCTTTGTATGTTCTAGATAGAAGACCTATGTCTGAGGGACAGCTAGCTAGGATTTTTTCCCAATTTGTGGGTTTTATTTTTACTTTGCTGGTGATTTTTTAGATGTATATTCAAAGAAGATCTAATGCCAACACTCCTCAAACTCTTTAATGAAATCGAAAAGGAAGCAATTCTCCCTAACACATTTCGGGAGGCAAGTATCATATTGATACCAAAACCAGAGAAGGACCCAACCAAGAAAGAGAACTATAGGCCAATCTCTCTAATGAACATAGATGCAAAGATACTCAACAAAATACTTGCAAATAGAATACAGTGAATCATAAGGAAAATTATACACCATGACCAGGTAGGATTCATTCCAGGAATGCAGGGATGGTTCAATATTCGCAAATCAATTAAGGTAATACATCATATCAACACAGCCAAAGACAAAAACCACATGATCATCTCAACAGATGCAGAAAAGGCTTTTGACAAACTCCAACATGCATTCATGTCAAAAACCTTAGAAAAAATAGGAATAGATGGCCTCTACCTCAATCTGATCAAAGCCATCTAAGACAAACCAACAGCCAACATCATACTAAATGGGCACAAACTGAAAATTGTCACTTTAAAGTCAGGAACAAGACAAGGATGTCCATTGTCACCACTCCTATTCAACATAGTTCTGGAAGTATTAGCCAGAGCAATTAGACAAGAGACAGAAATAAAAGGAATAAGGCTAGGAAAGGAAGAAGTTAAACTATCACTATTTGCAGATGACATGATACTATACATGGAGGACCCCAAAAACTCCACAAGAAAACTCCTGGAATAATTGACAAATTCAGCAGCGTAGCTGGATACAAAGTCAACACCCAAAAATCAATAGCATTCCTGTACACGAACAACAAACAGACTGAGAGAGAAATTAAGGAAACCATACCCTTTACAATAGCAACCAAGAAATTCAAATACTTAGGAATCAATCTAACAAAGAATGTGAAAAATTTATTCAGTGAAAACTACAGTATTCTCAAAAAACAGATCGAAGAGGATTTCAATAAATGGAAAAACATCCCCTGCTCATGGTTAGGAAGAACCAACATTGTGAAAATGGCCATACTACCAAAACTTTTGTACAGATTCAATGCAATTCCCATTAAACTACCATTAGCATACCTCACAGATCTAGAGAAAATATGCCTTAAGTTCATCTGGAACCAGAAGAGACCCAGAATAGCAAAAGCAATCCTGGGCAACAAGGACAAGTCCGGTGGAATCACAATCCCTGACCTGAAATTATATTACAAAGCTACTGTAATAAAATCAGCCTGGTACTGGCTAAAAGACAGACCAGAGGATCAATGGAACAGACTGGAAGATGCAACCACAACGAAAAACACACTCAGCCACCTAATATTTGACAAAGGGGCCAAACAATCTCACTGGAAAAAGGATGACCTGTTAAATGGTGCTGGAAAAACTGGCTTGCCTCTTGCCGAAAACTGAACATAGACCCAAGTCTATCACCATGCACCAAACTCAGATCAAAATGGATCACAGATCTCAATATTAAAACAGAAACTCTAAATCTATTGGAAGGGAAAGTAGGTAAGAATCTTGAAGACATAGGAGTAGGCAGAGATTTCATGAAGAAAAATGAAACTGCAAGGGAAACACTTCAAAGAATCAATAATTGGGACCTCATCCTACTGAAAAGTTTTTGATGTCAGTTCTTGAGAATTAATGTCAACCAAAGAGAAGTAAAATGTTTCTAATTCTGTTATTCATTTAGAAATTCAGTAATCTCTCACAACCCTGGTGTCACTCCTCAGCTCTCACATATATGAAATAATATTACATTATTTTGTGATACTTTTCTTTTGCTAATAGAGAAAATAATTACTATGCAAATTTTTTATGTATATAATATACAAGGTTATAGAGTCCTTATAATCAAGTCTTCTAAAATAATACGACAAAAATGCAAACTAGAGTTCTGCTTAGTTCTCTGCTGCAAGTAGTTAAGACCTGCCTTTTTTTTTAACTTAGGAGTTAGATAATCCAAGTAGTTTTGCTCACATTTAGTTCCTCCTTTATTCTTTCTCTTACATTTCTCTCTTTCTTTATAATTTATATTCACCAAGTAAAGTAAGTCCTCTTTCTTGTTTTTTTTTAGCTTCCCTTTCAAGGATTCACCTTATAGATATATTCTGTCACCGTGGGTTAGTTTTTTTTTTCTTTTTTGGTACCAGAGACTGAACCCAGGATATTTGCATTAATTACATCTTCACCCCTTTTAGATTTATCTTAAAAAATTTTGAGACAAGGTTTTGTTAAGTCACCGAGTTACCAAGATGTGCTTGAACTTGTGGTCCTCTGCCTCACCCTCTCAGAGCGGTGAGATTAGAAGTGTGCACCACAAAACTTGGTTGTATATTAGTCCCTGCTATACCATCTGGTTTCACAAGGAAAAGGGTTAGTTACAGCCCAACAAACTAAGACCCCCATTCTTTGGAAGCATTTCATGCTAGGCACAGTTTATAGTTCCACATTTTTTTTGTTATTTGGGATCGCAGTTGGATGATAGAGTTTCACACAACACAAAGCAAAGCAACCTGTGCCTGCATTTCCCCCAAAGACCACAACAGACGTGCAGGTGGATAAAATGCCTACTAGCTTAGATCCCAATTAGTTGAAACTTGAAACTCTTTGATTCCATTCCCTTTACTCTTCTCTGGCACAATTTTCCTAAAAATACTTATCAATGTGATCCACATAGTAAATACTTCTGAAATAAAATTGATACAGCTAACTAGACTATTTGGTTTTAATAATTTATTACTGTCAATATGATAGGGACATTCAAATCACTTTGCTATTTTTGAATGTCAGCACCCTCACTGGAGTTAATACAATTTTTCTGTAATTTTCATTAAATTCTTTGATACACTTCCACAATGACATTCCTAACATTCTCCCTCTGCTTTCCACCAAATCTGAGTCAAACACACGTACTTTTCCCTTCTGTCCATTCTCGGAAATCCCTCTCTCTCCAAGGGCGCACCTTTCCATCGCTCCTGTCCTTACTATTCCTTATGTCATTCAAATTTTCCTCCATTATTATTCTCAGGCTACTTCAAGTTCTTTGTTTCACCTGGCCTCTGACCTTTTTTGTGATTCTATCCTATTTTTGTCTGTGTTCTTCTTTATGTAGAAAAAACTTATGAAGCCTAATCTTATTGTAAATTGTTTTTCTCCTTTCTTGCCATACAAAACTCACAATAGTTACTTCAGTATTCATTTATTTTACAAATTGTCTTTTCCTCTAACTGCTTCCACTATGGGCCTTCTCAGCACGTGTCACTGACTGACTTCTGCTCTTCTCTTTTCACTTCCTCCCTCTCTTGTGAGTTTTCCCAGCCCGAAGATTGTCTGTCCTCCTCCGCTCCTCACTGAAATGCGTTATTCTCCAGGGTTCTACATCGCTCTTGTCTCAGGTCACACGATAGCTTTCTCTGGGTGATTTCCTTTGCTTCTACTGGCCTGTCTCTAAGGATCAACTGAAAAAATATTATGTCTAGTTAGAACCTAAGTGACATCCAGACCAGACTGCCCCAGGCTTTATTAGGCAATTCCACTTGGGTTTGTTCTGTAGAATGAAAATGAAAAATGTCTTATATAAAACAAAAATTCATAAATTTCATCTCCTTGTCACAAATATGTCTTTCAGGTTTTATCAATTCTTAGACATTTAAGTGAAAAATTCATAATTTATACTGCCACAACACTAAGTATATTTTCCCTTTATTCCCTCCAGAGTAAGGTATCTACTATGGGAAATTAATTTTAGAGTTCTTCTATTTTGAAATCATAGATTCAAGAAAATGTCACTCATATCGAAAAGAATAAATGAGGTGACAGATAGTAGCTTTAGGATATCATTCCTTATTATAAAGTAATCTTATAGGTAATACAAATGGAATAGGAATGAAAAGAATTGACACCATCTTTATCAAATTTATCATGTAATATATAAAATTCTTATTCTTTTGCAGGATATAAAGGATTCAAAAATTAATTGTCAAGACAGGAAAAAAATTGTAAAACAAAGTAGAAAACATATCTGAATTAATAAAACACATTAATGAGGCTATTCAGAAAGAAGAAAACTAATAAAAAGAACAGAAGATTTATATATGTATATAGATATATATAAACATGTTCATTTTTAATTTCAAAGATCAAGATATTTATAGTGTACAAAGAAAATAATGTCAGGAAATTTTATAGAAAAAACGGCAGTGATATCTGTTCCTTGTTATAATACGTGAAGGTCAGTGATGGTATAGTCAGCTTTTTATTAAAAAAATAGCAAGTACTTCTCTGTTACTTACTTTGTTTCCAGAAACATGCTATATATTTATAGACATTATGTCATTAAATTTCTGAAGCAAACATAAGGCCCAGATATTATCATTAGTCACATTCTACAAATGAGTAAACCAAGATTTAGGAAGATTAACACATTTGCTTATTGTTTCAGAACTAGTAATTAGAAGGGTAGGGACTACGAAAGGTAATGCCGAGCATCGTAGCATGGTTTAAAGGTTTGGTGTAAAAATCATCTGCATCGGAGCTCCGCACACTGCTCTTAGGCTCTGCATTTTAAGGAAATCTGAAGCCATTTTGACAAAATAATCTTTGTGATCCTTTCCTTATGTAATGCAGCACTTCTATAAGCTGCCGCTGCCTATATGTTATAGTATTATACATCATGCTATATTCTAGCTCGTGAAAAGTCATAATGCAAGCATTGCTATCTGTGTAAAGTCAGAGTGAAGACGTTATAGAAGACCTCAATTTAAAGACACAGAAAATGAATGAACTAAACTTCTTTGTACTTAATGACTTAACCAAGCCACCAGAAAGATGAATCAAATAAAGAACTCAAAGTTGAAAATTATTTCTTAGAATATCTGGTAGCTAGCATGGTAGGCTTAACTTATCTCTAGTTTTCTCATCTGTAGAACAGGAAAACTAAGGCCACTTTTATAAAGTCATGGTATTTTTGTAAGGTCATTTATAATACGCCTTATAGATTTCAGGGCAATTTAAAAATGAAAGCTTTAGTTTATAATTTTATCTTTCCAAATATAAGAGAAGATATTATAAAATAATCAAACTTTCAAAGATATGGTTCTTCGAGAGAATCTTTGGACAGAGACCACTTAGTGTGAGGATCCACAGTTAGATTCAACATTGACCTTTAGAGAAGAACATTTGCATTGAGTAAAGCAATTGTTATTCAAGTTTCTGTGAACATACACGACTTGAGGAAAAAGAGGGTTCAATGTTAAATTATGTAAGGGGCCTCGTGGAGTTCTCAGTGAAGTAACCTTTATAATCCCTCTAAAAATCTCCTTCCGGAGTTCACAGAAGATAGTCTCACTGTTACACATCATGAAGATTGTGTGTCTCTGTGGTGGGAGGTGGCTACACAGAGAAGCACCTGCAGGAAATGTTAACAGTATCTCAGAGTCTGTCTTCAAAAGTAGCCAGTGGAGATGAAGAGTAGATTACAGATTCCAGAAAATATGCTGGATACTGCCAGGGGATTTCCTAAGTGGAGGTCAAGGTCTCACTGTTATACAGGTAGGGGTTAATGAGCTCGCAAATTAGGATATTAATATTAATGAAGCATCCTCAGTACCCACAGGCTAATGAAGTCTGGGGTCATTTGGGTTATATTAACATCAAACAAAGTGGAATTTTAGACCAAAAGCATTTACCACGATAAAAAGAGCAATTTTATTGATTAAAGAAGATAACATCTGTAGTTATTGCTGGAGATGAACAACATAACATCAAAATTCATAAAGCTGAACACTACCATAATTAAAAGAAGAAACTGCAAAACCACAATAAAAGTGCTTCCTAGGTTTTGACAAATGAAGGAAAATAATTTAAATCATTTTAAGGAATCTGAGTAATAGAGTTGAAACTATATATATGTATATATATATATATATGGTAAACACAAATATGCACATATATTGATATACATACATGCACACACGTATACAAATATACATGTATAAATACTAAATTGCTCTTCTAACTAACATATTGTTTGTTAAAAACAATAAGATACAATAGATGCTAGCAAAGTAGAATTGCCCAAAGCAGGATTAAAAAAATGAATTACATAGAAAATTATTAACAAATATCTTAAAAATTTCTTAAATATATTTGTATAAAGAGTATCAGAATGTAATAGTGGTAAGAAGAGTACATATTAAAATCTTTAGCCTGGGGATATAACTCAGCTGCACTGTGCCTCCCTGGCAAGCACAAGACTCTAAGATTGATTTGTGGCACAAAAATAAATTAATAAATGAATGAAATCTTTAGAGAAACTTATATGCTCATAGTAAAATGTCCTTACAGCTTTTTAATATTTAGATAATTAATAAAGAAAATATTTAGTCAACTTTATGTGTTCTAAAGATAGCTATAAATGAATAAAATATTGAAAATAATCAGTAGCACTAAAATATTGATTATTTAGAACAAACTGAAGACAAAATCCAGAGGTATATGAGTTGACAACAAGAAACTAAGCACGTAAGTTAAATGTGTCATTTGAGAAATAAAGCAGAGAGATAAAAATACTGAATGAATAGTTCAGAGTACTTTAATTCTCAGATAAATATATGAAACCAACTTAATAAAAGAGAAAGTCTTCAAAAAATGGGTGATTTCCTATTAAAATGTATTATTTCAATTCTCCTAAGGAATTACCAAGATTAAGAATGTTTCAGATTACTACACTGTTACATAGGAACCTTATCATAGGAGGTTTGAAGCACTGAGCGGAGCTGCATTATTAATTCCCCAATGTTCTCTAGTATGCATATAGGTGCAGCTATATAAGAGTATAAATATTTGTGATTTCTATTTATTTTTCAGTATTATAGCTTTCAACACAGTGTTAAGTAAAAGAGAATGCCATTCATTAAAATATGTATAAAATTTAAAATAGAAAACTGAAGTCATTGTTTTAAAAATGATTAAAAGTAATTTATGGTTAAATGGATTTTCTGATAAATCAATAAGACATTATATTGTCTACTAGTCATTAATAATTTTATGTAGTAAACTCATATAATTATTTAATATATTAAATAAACAAATCGATAATCTAGCATAGAATCAAATCTAGATGTCATTCCTTAAGCTCAGAGAAATATACCACTTTTTGATGTACAGACGTTAAAATCATTCAACAATGCTATCACAAAAGTAAAATGTGATAATATATGGATTAAAAGCACAAGAACCCCAAAAGTATGACTAGGCCCTTCCAAGCAAATACAAAGTTAGCATTCAGAAAAAAAGTTGATTGTTCAAAAAATACACAAAGTTTATAAACAAATGACTCACAAAAGAAACGGGATATTCATCAGACTGGGTAAAGATGCTCAGCCTCCCTCAATCAACAACAGTATTTACATTTTAATCTAATTCTGTTAGTGTGAAAATTTCAGTATAAAACAATTTTTTTTTTTTTTTTTTTTTTTGCGCATACTGGGGATTGAACTCAGGACCTTGTGCTTGCCAGGCAGGTGCTTATTCCACTGAGCTATGTCCCCAGCCTAAAACAAATCTTAAAATGGGAATTTAGATACAATCTCTCCTATAGCATGGTAACCTCATCTCAAGAAGTTTATTCTAATGCAAAAATCATGAATATTATGAGTAAAAGTTTGTGTAGAATGATTTCCATAATTATTTAGTAGCTACTTAATAACATGCAATGAGGTCTCACATGTCACCAACAAGACTGGAGTCAGCTCTCTGGGCCACAGTTTTCAATTGGCAGCCTCTCTTCACTGTACCACAGTGTTTCTGCAGAGTGCGTTGCAAGTCTGAAGTGGTTTTCCCATTCGTCTTCGAATACAAGTGATGCTGTTCACCACAGTCTTCTTTTGCCCCGTTTCACTGGCAGGATTTCAGGAGCGATGATTTACTGATTCAATGTCGGTGTCTGGTGTTCGTGTAGAATGGAACAGTATTGTATACCTGTCAAATAGTACTGTAATTATTGTGTACTAAACAGTGTATGAATTTTCAACTCAAAGAAACCTACTTTGTTTCAAAGATGGGGAAAATAAGACACAGACAAGTCAGTAACTGGCAGTATTACCAGAGGCCAAATCACACCTGGAGGCTGGTCCTCAGTCATCGGTGCCGCTCACACAAACAAACCAAATGAATGAGGAAAGTGAAAGGAAAGGCATTGTATAAAGGTCACACAGAGAATACCAAATTGAGGGGCAGAGAGAAATGTGAGGACAGTAACATGGAAGAAAGAGGAGAAGGTCCTCTCTGGGTTGACACCCCTAAAACTCTGAAGAAATGTTGAAAGCAATGTTGTTATTCCCAAGTTTCTAAGATAACAAAGTAAAAAAGTATTAAGTTTTCTAGTTCTCTCCTCTTACATTTCAGCTTTCCAAAAATCTTTTCACTACTCGTAGGTTACAGAGAAGAATGAGTCTTTTCATAGTTCTTGAACGTAAGAGGATTTAGACTGACCTCTGAGAATTAAACTTTAAATCGTCATAAAATGGGTGAGGAAAGAGATATGAGAGATACACAAATTTATCGTAACCTAACTTTGCTTAGCCAGCAAGATTTTGCAGACACAGAGTGCATTTCTTAGTCCGTGAGCCCTATAAAATGATCTTCAGAAGAAAACTAAATCCTCCCATGCCTAGTTTTGGGGATTCATGGGGCACTTTAGTGTACTAAAGGCTCTGAGGAGTCTGGCAGGATTAACACATTTGATCAAGCGTTTTCTACAATTATTGATAATGTTTCTGCTTTCAGAGCTGAAAAACCTAGTCATTTTGGCTTTCAAAAGAAGAGCTTGTAGAAGTTGGGTAATACTAATACACTAAAGTAAATGGGCTCCTATCTCTACGCCACAATACTGTAGAATTAACATGAGTCATGGAATTCGCTATATAGGAATCCCTGATTGTAGTTCTGCCATTTACAAGCTCTTTGACTCACCACATTCCTTGATACTGGTGACTTTCCTTTTACTAACCTGTAAATTGGGATTACAGTACCATTTGTGGCTTTGTAAAGTAGCATAATTAAGCTAAATTCATGACTGCTCTATAAGTCAAATATAAGCTATTATTTGAAAGATAAGTTTGTGGCCTCTGGCAAGTTATTTTTGGACTCTATGAAATGATTTGTCAGAATTGAGTTCTTCTTGCATGTGTGTAAGGAAGGGAGTGTTGTCTATGCCAGTTTTTTCCTTTTCTTTCTTTTTTGAAGTAATGGAGATCTTTACAGGACTTTGAGTGCATGGGGGGCAAGCACACTTCCAAGAGCAGCACCCCCTGCCCTTTGCTATGTTCTCATGACATGTTTATCTCCCAAGCTTATGTTTTTGGCTCATCTGTATCAGTGACTCTACCTAGGGCTGGATACCAATGTCTCCACTGTAACAGAAGCCATTATTAGGGCAGGAGGCTGAGGTTTTCACTGAGGCTCTTTGTTTATTTCATGATTATTATTTTAGTTTTGATCTGCACACAGATACCACCTTTAATTTTCAGGAATTCAGTACTTTTCTGTCTCTTGTTTTACTGCTACTTCCATGGAACTTTTGTTTGTTTGTTTGTTTTTGTGTTTTATGGGGAGGATAACTTTTAGGTATATAAAACCATATTAGCTTGATTCAGTAATTTTTTTTATTTGAAAAGTAGTACAAGATGGTAGATGAGGCAAATTAACAAATATAAACATTTAGAGAACAGTATAGCAAGATCACATAACTTTTAATGCAGCTTTTCATCTTTTCTTCCATTACTGTAATGGAAATTCCTTTAGAGATGTTATTTTAGTTTATTTAGATTATGTCATTTAAGAGTTTGAAGATAGTTCTAGTTTCACTTAAACTTAGAGCACTGTTTATAACACTTCTTTGGGTCTTAAAGAAACAGCTGATGCATTTCCAGGACAGCCAATTTGGAATTAAAGACAGACTGAGCTCCTTACACCATTTAAGAAGATGATTCTACCCTTGGGCAGACTTACTAGGGAAGACAGTCAGGTTGGTGGCATAAGAAAAATTTAAAAAGCTCTAATAAACAAAAATAGTTATTTTTTAGAGCACAGAATATGTCTAAAGCATGTAATTGATTTAACCCCCTTAAGTCCTCCTTAAAACTATAAACAAACATTCTTAACCATCTCCTGGTAGGAAGTAAATTTCTTTTTAAGAGTAAGTTTGTTCTTTTGTGAAAGAAAAACTTTTCAAGTCCCGAGGATACCATTGAGCAAATCATTGTAGCAGTTTCCTTAGTGATACCCCAGGGCCTAGAAAGATTTAATGAGCCTTCAAAAGTGCCAAAGTTACTTTTAGGGAACAACTTATAACTGGGGGAATTTAGCTAAACACACTGGAAAGTTTCTTTGAATAGTTTTGTGGATCAAGGCCAGATTTTAAATAGGGAAAAGACATCTCCATGAAATGAGCTTTATTTGATTCTGTCAGATAGAATTGCTAACAAATTATAATGCATGTCATATATGATAGACAAGGGGTAATCAAAATACATGGGGAAATTTAAATTTTAAAAATTTATTACAGTAAAAAACACATTCTCATTAATCTTCAAAACACTTCTCCCTCTTGGGACACATTTATCCTACCATTTTTATCACTTTCTAAAGCAGTTGTGGAAGTCCCCCTTTCTGAGTGTCTTTATAAGCTGTAAGAAATGCAGATAAAGCTGCTGCTAAGTGTCAAGCAAAGGAAAGGCAGACTGGACCCAATGTTAAGGGGT
This sequence comes from Dinomys branickii, assembly GCA_004027595.1. Lineage (NCBI taxonomy): Eukaryota > Metazoa > Chordata > Mammalia > Rodentia > Dinomyidae > Dinomys > Dinomys branickii. The sequence goes on along the minus strand of PVLD010010382.1, from coordinate 59,078 downwards.
ATCCTTGTCCACCTTATTCAGTAGATCTCCCACTGTGTTACTTCTATATCTTTCTCAAAGTTAAATGGTCAAAAAGATAAACATTTTGAATTGATTGAAGACGTTAAGGCAACCACAACAGCATAACTTATTCAATAATACTATATTTTTAATCACACCCTCTGTACAATGCATAGAACAAAATGCTTTTGAATGTCTAATTGCTTGCATATGTTTATTCTGCTCTTGCAACATTGCTAAAATAATAAATATCTTCTTTGCAGAATTTGAATGATGATTTGGGGATCTAATTATGTTAGGTTATAAGTGTTTAAATCAGAACACAGTAGTTGTTCATCCACTAACATGGTTTGGTTTTTAGAATTACACAGTATACCTAGTATATCATGTCAATCACTCTTAACAGCATCATCTTCAAGATCTTTCTACTTTTGTCTTTCTACTACCTGCGTACTATATTTTTGGAGTCTTCAGGTAGTCCAAACACTGACATGTGTATTTCTCCATCTTCACTGCTCAGATCTGTTATACAAAGTCACACAAACTGAAATACTGTCACTACTAAAAAGCAGTGATTTCCCATCACATGTGAAACTTTAACAATTGCTTTTTTAAATATCCTTTGTAACCATGTCACATGACTGTAAAGAAAAATACAACAATTATAATTTAGAATGCTTTCTTCTATTACCTTCACTAGCCCATCCTTTCTTGGAAGAACTTACATTCTTCTTCAGTGAGGAAACAGGAGCCTCAGGTGCAAAATGTCTCCAATGAATGACCTCTTCACCCATAGTGGGATTGTTTACCTTCCCCCAGGACACAGAAAAAGCTTTCCTTGTTCTTTTCAAGGTTTTGCTTTTCCATCAGTGTCCTGAATCTAGTCACCTCCTAACAGTCTGAACCACTTCTTCAAGCATTTGCTCCTCAAGGGGTTTCTCCCACTTAAACACTATTCAATTAATGATTGAATTGTTGATTTCATCTCTCATGATAACTTCTCTAAAACAACTTCAGAAAACCTGTAGGCATATGATTCCATCCTCTGGAATACAGCTGCTTTCAACTCCATGTGCATGACCTGACATATGATTGCCACCCTTTCTAACAAACCTTCTGTGACTATTCTTTCTCTTCTCAAGTCAGCGTAGAGCCTCCTCTTTCTACGGACAGTGATAGCAGTACCTGATATTATATAACTTTCTAGCCCTATTCTGACACATAGTCATAACTCTATGATGTCTGTTGAGTGGCTGAAACAAAGAATCCCAGATTTGGAAATACTTCCACACTCTTGTTCGGCACTGGAAACAACAATTCCCATTCCCTACTGTTGCTCCTTGCATCCTCCAACATGCTACTTCCCGGTGTAATGAGCACATGTTTCCTGTAAAAGAACCATTGCATAAGCTTACGCTTTCTGAGAGCAGAGTTTTCTCCACATATGCTAATTTCAAGCTTATTTTCCATAAAGTGATTGAGAAAATTCTAACTTATTTGTAATTTTAATTAGCATGTCAATTACTTGGAGGATTTATGGTCACCAAGTAAAACTGGTTCTTTAATATGAACTCAAAGGGGGCTGGGGATATAGCTCAGTGGAATAAGCGCTTGCCTAGCAAGCGCAGAGTCCTGAGTTCGATCCCCGGTACCGCAAAAAAAAAAAAAAAAAAAAAAAAAAAAAAAAAAAAAAAAAAAAAAAAAAAAAAAAAAAAAAAAAATATGAACTCAAAGCAATTTCTTCAGCATTTCAAACACTAATGCTTCCCAGTCCTTAATATGTAATAAGATTATCCAGGATTCTATTTAAATACAGATACTGATTAAATTTTGCATCTATAAGTTTGAGTTGGGTAGATTTTGCTTTTCTTACATGTGTTCAAATGGTGCCAGTCTACTGGACTAGGGAATACACTGATTAGCAATACCCAAAACCACCACCTCATGCTGCAAAGTATGCAATTTTTGTTCTTTAATTTGAATAATTTAATTTGAATCATTTAATGAATCATTTAATCAGGAAAGTGATATGATGTAACAATGATGATTACATAAACTTGAACATTATTTTATTATTTAATTAACAACCCATTCCTTTTCTGGCAAATTAATATTTATCATGAGTTAGAAAAGTTTGATAAAGGACATGAAAGGTAATCTTTTCTGTTGTTGTTTTAATACTAAAAGCAATTTCAACTCGTGAAAGATTAGTCTGCAGTGATTTATGACTCATGACTTGAAGCAGTATAATACAACTTTAAGAAGAGCAGAATCATGTCATAAAGCCCAGAACAAGGCCTTAGTTTGTATTTTGCAGCCTGACTTAAAATGTGAAGCATGACTGGAGGTGCTTATCTCACTGGGCCTGATGTACGAGTACCTAGTTGAAGGAGCCTGGAACAAGGAGTAGAAAGAGGCATAGAAGCACATGTGAGCACATCACCAGGGCCTTTCAGAACTGCCACGCTGCACCAGATGGAGGACAACCTTGGTAGTGAGCAACACAGTAGCCTTGCAGGAATCAGGTGGGTGTTGTGAGTGTGGCTGAGTGAAATGGTTCAGATTTGAAGAGCAGTATCTACAGTTCTCTACAGTTCTAGAGGTCAACAGTTTTCAGCCAAGATTGCACAGAACAAACCACTCCGGCTATCTTTGAAGTATTCATTGCCAGACCTGCCTCTTTGATTTACTTAACTAGGCTGTGGCAGGTCTCAGGCGTCAGTGGTTTTACATTTCCAAGGAGTCGCCATGTGAAGCACTCTCAGGATAAAATTCCTACTTTAAAACTTGGTAGAACATCCTCCCCCTTAGCTGGGCCCTTAGCTCTGACATGCAGATTTAGACTGATCTCTTTCCACAGGACAGTGGTTTTCAGATTTCAGTGGGCATCAGACTTGTAGATGGTTTCTTAAAACATACTTTGCAAGGGCCACATCTGGCATTTCCCAACTGTGTGTCTGTGGTGGGGCTGTATGTGCCTTTCTAACTAGTTTCCAGGCAGTATTAATGATGTTGGTCTGAGAAGCATCGGTTTAAGATTTAGTACAAAATTCGGGTTTAAATCTTAATCTCAATATGAAACCTACCTTGCATTATTTTTGAATCTTAACAGTGCAAAATTCATCTATGGAAGCTTTGTTGCCATTAATTAGGTCCTCGTCTTGTGTGTCAGTTTAAATGTCTGCCTTACTACTACTTCCTGATTGACTCCTATCTTGGGAGTCCCAGTATGGCACTTTCTGATTCAGAATCAGAAAGAAGCTAAGCAGAGTTAAGATTAGGTACTATTTAAGGAAGTATCTCTTGTTCTGTTTTTGAGAATGAGTTGGAGAAGAGGAAAGGGGAGGTGAGAATGTAGACCAGAAAGTGTGGGGCTACTGGGTCAGAAGGGAGAAAAATATTATGAAGCACTACTTAATCATTTTACACAATTTATTAACTGATGATTGCATGCCAAACTAAGGAATAAGAATCAAAGTTAGCACAATCTAAAATTTATCTATAATCACAATTAACAAATTATCAATAAAATAACCTAAAACTGTGACTAGTTATGGCTCAGTGTGATATATGTGAAAGTGTGAAAGTGATCGGTGTTCACTATAGGTTTAACATAGTGAGTAGTGTTGAATGAATAGTCTGTTTGATCCTGTTCCATTTTTATGCTTCCAAAGGAACAGCCAGAAGCATGGATGGTTATCTAAGATTCTTTAGTGTTTTCTCACCAGGCAATGGTGTCATGTTTTAGTAAGTTAGATTTCTTGGGAGAAGTACATTAATTTTTCCATGACATGTAGAAGCTTCTATGTAGCAAAGATTAGAAACCTCGCAGACATCCGAGGAGGAAGCTAAGAGTTTCCGCAGTGCACACAAGAACTCTACAAACGTTTTCCAGGACAGTGTGATTTCTCAGTCTTAGCAATCCCTCATGGCAAACTTTCAGATTGTCTCATTCTCCTTCTTGGAAATGAACCCACTAAGATGGCAAATATGCTTAGTGAGCCAAAAAAATTGAATTTGAATTTTTTTTCAAATTCAAATTTCATCTTTGATTTTTTTTTAATTGCTGAAGGACTTGTCTTTAAATTTGAGAGTGGCATTAAATTAACGGAATGAACTAATATGAACTAATCAAGGCCCCTTGGTTCTCAAGTCTGAGAATGCTAGGTAGTATTACAATTAAGTTTCACATGGCATGGATCACTGCAGTTTCCTTTGCATTTTTGTCAAGAAAAATAATACAGAACCAATAACAACCGAAGATGAGGTGTCATGGAAAACCGGAGCTATGAAGTGAAGTATGTGAAGTTTTGTGGAGCTTCCTTACTGTTTGTATAACTCAGAAGTAATCTGATCTACTGTTCCCAAAATTTCTTAAAATACTCATCTAAAAAACAGAAGATACATTCTGGCATCTTGAAATACTTGCTGTCTTATAAGACTACATCTCCTCCAAACTGTGATCCAGGATAAAGCTTCATGAGAGCAAAAGGAATAACAGTTGGTGGAAAAATAACAAGATAAAATGTACAAGACAGAAATATCCAATGTAAAATCCCAGATGCACAGAAGTGATTTGTAACTTTAGCAGTCATTGTTAAATGTTGTTTTAATTTTTCCCACAGTTACAAATTGCTGAATATTATAAAATTATTTTTTACTGATAGCAAAATTATTTCTGAGTTTTAAACTCATGGTAAGTTAGGGAATATTGAAAGGCAAAAGAATGATTTCATACAGGAACTTCCAGTTTTCCTCTGATTAACTAAAACTATTCTAAAGATAATGTCATAAAACTTGTAAGTTCAGATAGTTTAGACAATATATAGCATAAGAGTCAATTCTTCACTAATTTAAAAGGTATTTGGCATGCAATCAGAGATACATCTTACAGAGAAAGCTCACTGTTGTAAATCTGATTTTTATAGAAAAATCTAAAACAAGTTGATATCCATAATTTGAAATCTCAAATCCAAAATTCTTCAAAATATGAAAATTTTGAGCACTAACATGATCCACAAATATAGAATTCAACAGTTTAAGTTATGTGGTAGTCTCTAGTTACAGTACAAGCATACTAAAAATAGTGTACAAAATTACCTGAGGCTATGTGTATATGCTGACAATGAAAATATAAATGAATTTGTGTTTAGACTTGAGATATTTCATTCTATCTATGAAAATATTACAAAATCCAAAATATTCAAGTCAAAAACACTTTTTTCCTAAGCATTTCATACATGAGATACTAAAGTGAAAAGAAAGCTTTAAATTAGTTTACATGTAGTAGATTCAAAGTTTGTTTAGCTTTTTTCTATATGGAGAATGTACAAAAGGAAAAGGAGAATGAACTAAAAGGGCAGTAAAAAAATTGGTGAGCGTTACAGCTTTTCTTGCCACAAGGGCAAAATAAACATAAAGACCGTACAGTCAACCTTTGCGGAACAGCAGGGCTGGACATTTGTAGGTTAGAGTTTCAAAAGAGCAAAATAGTGCTTTGCAGCTGACTGTGTAAGCTCAGATACTGCGTGAAGGTCTTGGAAGAACCTCTGTCACTGAGAATCACTATAAATTGAGCTAACACCAATGTGGTCATTCCATCTCACCCTTTAGACTGATTGATATTGCTGTCCAGCAAGGAGGTTTTAAGTAAACCTTAGGACATCAATTAGAACCTTGTCAAAATACTGACTTAGAGCTGGACCTACCAGGAAGGTATGTGATACGAGAAGTATGAAATTCTTCAAGACAAAAGTTAGAGGCAGCTGAAGACAGGATGAAATCAGGATACAGACACACATTGACAATTGGAACAAAAGCTGGATGTTCAGTATTTTTCTGAAGAAATTATGGATATGAAATGACAAAAATGGTTCATCAGAAAACTAAAATTTGGGGGTAGGAAAGTATAAAATAGGCCACCATAAAAAATTCTGTCATAGGCATCAACATGGGCCAACTGGAGACATGATATTAAGTGAGATAGACCAAGCACAGAAAGACAAACACTGCAGGTTCTCAGTCATTTGTGAAAACTGAAACTTGACTTCATAGAAGGCTATCGTTTATAACAATCTAGTATATATCTTAAAATACTTAAAGAGTTTGAAGTCTCCTCAGCCAAAGAAATGATAAATGTTTTTAAAAATGGAAATGCCAATTATTGTGATTTAATTATTACATGTTGTATTCTAAAATATGTATCATTATTATGTGTCCGTGAGAAAGAAATAAGGAAAGCACATAAAATTTAAAGATTATGAAAACTGAAAAAAATAAAGCACAGTATTATTGGTCTTGCAATTGCCCATTAATATGAAACATATCTTATATACTAGCATGAACTAGTCTATGGTGTATTAATGAGCCTGACTTTTAATTGGATGCATGTTAAATTGTCCAGTTAGCACACTTAGCATTTTTGGCTTAGACTACCAGGAAATTTAGCTAGTCCTCACATTCTTCAGCACAATTCATTTATTTTTTAACAATAGAACTGTGGTAATTCTTCCACAGCTGAAAGCCACTTGAGTTGCATTTCTGCTGGGTATTTTTATTACCAGGCTTCATATGATTTCATAGGTCCACAAAGACCAAGCTTTATGAACTCCACAGCAGACACTATTATCTGCGAAATTAGACAAGAAGGTGTCAGTTGACATGTAATAAAAATTACAATACTATTATAACTATTTTGTTTAACATATATGTAATCATACTTTAACTTACATAGTACTTTCTCATATCTCATCTCTTTCAAATTGTATGAAAAAATCTTGTAAGATGAACTATATGTTGATTATTTTATCTTCAATGATGATATTGAATTTCTTTGAGTTTCAGTAGTTCAATCTAACTGAATGATATAATTCAAACTAGAACCAATGCAGTAAGACATTGAATATGGACCATGTCTTCAGGAAAACATATTCAGCATACACACATACACATTTGGATTCTCTAGATTATTTTTAGCCAATTTTATATGTGTTATGAGATAAGGGTGTTGCAATTCAATTATCCAGCTGCCCTGCTTTCTTGTAATGGAGCATGTATGTGCTTGGCACATGCACAGAGACTCTGTGCCTCTGTAGAATGCAGTACATAAGGTAATGGAAATGTAAGTCTCACAGCAGAAAACTCTTAAGAAAATAAGTGGAATCAGCATAAAATAACAGAGGTGTGTTTTCTGAGCATTTATATATCAATCATAAATAAAGTCAACTGTAAACCTAAAACTCTTAGCAGAGAATAATTTAAGAGATATGAATAAAATAAAATACTTTGGACTTTTGTACGCAATATTCTGTGGTGTCAAAAAGACACTTACTGCTTTTTAAAATCTTGTTTTAAAATAACTAACCCCAGTGCTGTAAGTACAATTAGAATTATTGGTTGTCCGTATACTGTGTGAGAAGGAACATCCGGCAGAACAGTTTACTTAGTTACCTATGATGGCAAAACCATACATCAAAGCAATTAAAGTTAAGAAACATGTATTTCTTACTGGGACAGAACATTATCTTAAGATTATAGATAAAGAGCACTCTCTTAAGGAAGAAATAAAAGCTAACTTGACTTTGAGCCCCAGTGAAAATTCTTTGGAGAATTTAACCATGCCTTTATTTTGGGTCAGCCTATAATGCTCCCTTTCATGGTCTTTGATATTTCCCTCCTTATTGTTTTAATGACTAAGTATCTGAATATACATTTTAAGTTCCTCAGTTCTCTTTTGGGAATAGTTTACTATGAGTTCTCATCATTAATAGGTGAAATAAGTAGCTAGAATTCTAACACTATTTGGCCACATAATAAAACATACGGCTTTTGTCACTGTTAGGAAGATAAAGAATAAAGTAACCCTTAAAAGGTGCATGAAGAAGGTCACTTGAACAACTAGAATTTCTTAAGCTAAACTTGAGGAACTGTATTTCCCTCTAAGAAGATGATAAACTTACTGTAAAAGTCACCACTCCTGGAAATAAACGCCCTGACAACTATTTGATAGAGGAACCTGGTCCATGAGACTGTAATTTAAAGACTGGGCTGTATATTTACTTTCTTTGTCTTAAAATAAGCTAATGGAGTTTTTCATAAGTCATATTGGGATCATATTTAATGTAAGGTCATATGTACTTTTAGTCTTGTTAACTACATTACCTCGCAATGTAAAGCTCTAAGTAATCATAATTTGGTAAACAGTTTCCTAAAAAGTTTGTGTAGAGTGAGCAACTCATTGCAATATGTCTAAACCATAATCCACTCTAGGGGAACAGATGATAAAAATCTTCCTTTCCTCATGTATTTGCCTCCACACCGTAGCAGCTAGAACCAAAGGGCAGCTTTCCTGGCCCCGCTCTGTGGCCTTCTCAGCTAGAGGGAAAGAAGATGGCTGCTACCGGACAGGACAGCATTATCAGATTCAGCTGACCTCTACTCTGTCACAGACACAAATGTACCTCATAAAATGTAGGAAAAGCTTTTCTATTACCTGTTCCTTCCAGGAAACCTATGTGACATGAAACTCCGGTGTCTGAACCCAGGGACCTCAGCTGTTCACATCCACTTAAAACAAATAATAAAAGCACGGGACTGTTAAGTAGCAGACCATCAATAAATGGAGGTAAAAAACACTGAGAATTCTGAAGTCTTTTGCTTTGTCTTTCAACACTAAGATAATAAGCACTATTACATCTATAGCATAACCCTGAATTTCATTCATGCAGTTTTTCTATACACTAACCTGACCAGATCTGATGTATTCTCAGTAGAAAATATTGGTGTGGGACAAATGGGTGGATAAAGTCAGAAAGTTCATCATTGAAAATTCATCTTATACTTTTTATACTTTGGGGTAAAGCTGCTAGTGAACTCACAATTGTACATATCTTGAAACTATTCTGTGCTTTCTGTTTGCTGTACATAAGCAGAACCCAATGCTTTAAAGTCTGATTCAATTTTCTGCAGTCTATTCATGAGTACTCTACATGACTGTAATAAATTATACAGCCTCCAGATTCACGTGAATGCATGCATTTTTAGATATCTTTTCCTACAGACAAAATTCATGGTAGATCTGTATTGCCATATATTCTGTCATGTGTCGCCACTGAAAGCAAAAGGACAGCTGGTATAAGATGTAAGGACATATCGTAATGACTGGCACAACCCTCTTATTTTATCAAATGATACGCTTTACATGGGGTCCATGTGTTTTATAGTGTCAGGTAGTTTTCTGTATTTCTATACGTCTTCTCACCAAACTATTCATGTGCACAGTGTTTATTTCTGAACCCATTCCATTGACACTCCCCATCTTTGGTTAAACCTTCAAAACCTGTTGTTTTAAAATGTTTTCATAATATACTTCTGGACATACATGTTAAATGCTTTCCAAAACTACTTAAGAAAAAAGTGTGGTTTTAATTTTCTATAACTATTTACCTTTTAGTTGTGCAAAGTATTTCCTGTGGGTTGTTGACCCTCATATCCAGATGAAGGTTGCCAATGGTGTGTCAAAAATAAAGTGTAAGAAGGCACTCCGAAAGTCGTGTTTGGAAACTGCTCCTTTGACCTTCAGTGACAAAGCTTATGCCTTGCAAATTGATTAATTCAGATACAATATCAAATCATTTTTCATACAATTTTTTAATGTTTGTTAAGTGCTGAAGCAGTATGTAAACAGAGTATTTGGCATTTTTATTAGGCTGCGGAACTCAGTCATTTCCTTTGCAACAACATCTCATAAACTATTTTGACAGTCTAATAAACTATAAAAAGCTGTGGTAAAAACTGGCTCTGAATGTTATAACCGTACAAAATGGAAAGAGCAAGAGAAAACATCTATCACCAGGATTATTATCACTGTTGCTATGGCAACCTGGTTGCAATGGCAATATCTCCACGGTTCTGCTGTTTGTTATCATCTTTCTTGATTTTACATCATTGAAATTGTAGTAATTACACTGTGCCTGATGAAAAATGCATGCTGTCATGGCAACTAAGTCAAATATTCTTAATCATTTCACCTCTTCAATCTAAAATGTAATTGTTTGTCAGTAAAATAGGTTATACAGGAGGCATCCATGGACTTATGATTGCTTTAAGTGTTTTGCGAAAAATAGTGCTTTTAGTCTCAAGACCCTAAGCTAAACTAATAGCCTGAGATGGTAAACAAGGACCAATTATAATAACTAAGCAGTATTAATTGTAGAGTTTCTTCTCCAGTGTGGCACAATTATAAACCATGCTGACTTTAATACAGTACTTACCATCAAAGAGAGAAGGGAATATTTTCAGTCATCCTCATATCTTCAGTAAATTATTTGAATCAGATGTTGTGTTCATTTTGGTGGACTGTTCTTGTACTGTGTGAGTCAGTGTCTTCTGATGAGTATATTTTAGACTGTTTCCTTCTCCTTGTACATAATTAAGTCACAAAATCATCTTTCTAAATGTGAAGAAATAAAGTCTATTAGTACAGCATAAAAAAGCCTTTCAAATAAGGTAGTTAGTTGGTTACAAGCCTATGAGCTACTCTTCAAATTAATATGTTTTGTGGCATGTTTCTACTTTGATTGTTATCATTATCTTTTGGCTACATCTACCTACATATCTGGGTAACATGTGTGTCCTGTCAGAACAGAGTGAAAGAATCAATATATAAAGTTCTGCTATAAATGCTAAATTTATCTTCTTCAATGAGGTTCCTAAATAAACTATCAAATTTCTTTAATGACCTGAAGCTGTAGTACACATTTTAATAGCTACTTAGTTCTCTTTTCTCAGAAAATGAAATGAAAATTTTGCTTGAGTAGGAAGAGAAAATTGAGTCAAAACTCTTTCGTTTTGAAAACAATTTATATAGCCCTGCTCATATTTTTCTTTTGTTTGATTTTTGATATAATGATGGTATAAATGAGAGCAAAATAAGTAATTTTATGCTTTTTCAAGAATTTTTGAGTAGCATAATTATCTTTATTGATATCTTTGGCTGTATATACATTTGGAAGCACAAGATAAGCTAAATGTTACATCCTCTAGATTTTAGGCTCATCAGAAAATCGTACATTTGTATTGCAAACATAGCTAGCCTAATTTCTCCTTCTATATACCTGTATTTCTTCTTTTTGTGAGCAAGTCATTACTTTTCCATGAGGAACAGGCACAAGCTAACTGTAATATGATTAATCTATTTCTGCTAAAGGCAGAAGATGTCTTTGCCATTGGAAAGCTTAGATTTTATCAACACAGGGAGGGGCAGGGAAATGAAATGCAAGTATATATTTTCAGAGCTTGAGTACCGATGCATTTATAATGATGATAGTAATTTGATTGTAAGGGGGACTGTTTGCTCCATCTTTAATGGATTTATTCATAAAATCCCTTTAAAACATTCACTGCTTCTGCAAGAAAACAAGTACTATACAGGTAAAATAAATATAAAACACTGAAATAGAAAAAGACCTACTATGAATCATAATTTAACAAAAAGTGAAATCTTTAGTAAAAATCAGAAAAGCATATTACAGGAAAGAAAGGAGCATGTTACTCTTGCCTATTACATATAGGTTTAAAGGATTATACAATCAGTGATTTGATATTATGTATTATGGTATAGCTAGAAGATAAGCAGTATGCAATTACAATTTTTATGACTATAAAATAATATATCTTCAAAGCTCTGGAGATTGTTTAGAAAATACAAATTAATTAAGATATAATACAAATAATTGTATTCATGCAAGAGATACAAAAACTTCAAGGTAAATATCTAAGAGGCTAACCTTTCTTTGAGACTCCTAGTAATGACAATGCTTTTAAGTACTGTAACCAGTTCTGGAAAATAATTGCCTTACTCTCTACCCTCAGCAAGAATATGCCTACGTAGGTGGGTTGTGTCACTCAAACATCAACTACGGTTACAGTCACAGCCCTTGTCCTCACTTCTTCCTGCCTCAGAAAGGAAAATAAATTAGAAAAAAAAAGAAAAAGTTTATGGTTCCATATTAACTTTAGACTACTTTCGTGTTTTCCTTACAGAATGAGTCTCTCCTGGTAACCAGTTAATGCTCTATTTTCTAGTTAAAGTTCCCGTGAGAAACTCACTGGTTTGTCTCAGCCTTGTTTGGCCCGTGTTTCCCTTTGTCCTCCGGCTGATGGTGGGCCTGCCTCTGAGGAGGTGCGGTCTGTACCCTCCCCTTGTTCCTCGCGCTTTGGCTGAGACAGGTGGGAACAAGATGGCTGGACAGTTGGGAACAAGCAAGATGGTAGAAGGATGACTCCTTAGCAGGAAACAGAACATTTATGTCTACATCACATCTTTGCACAGAGGAAGGCCAGGCACTGTTTTACACACTTGGGATGATGTTTGCATTACAAAAGAATCTCCAAGTCCCTGCTTTTATGGGGCATTCTTTCTATCGCACTGGAGTCAGGCATTGTTCTTCACTAGTAGGTTCAGCTTCCTATCCACCTTGTAAGTGGGGGCCAACTCAGTGAAAAGAAACGAAGTCCCATTGTGTAAATAAATAAAATCACAAAGTCACCAATGAAGTGGTTTAGGAATACAAGCGATCATTATTATTTAATCTAATTTCTGTTCTCCGTCAGGAAAATTTTTCCATTCTTTTCTCAGTCAGTTGAGAGCTCAGGGAATTCAAATTCATTTAAAGATTAGATTGAGTAAAATATAATTAGGAAGCTAAATGTTCTTGGGTGAAAAAGGGCAACAGAAAATGTGTTCTAGACATCAATATAAATGATGCTGGTGTTACCTGCTCCTTTTACATTGTGTGTGTCACTGTTTTCTTTCCTCTGCACGGATACACTGAAGCCGACTGAAGTTACACGAATCAAACTGTACGAATGGCAACAATAACATCTTAACATATTAAGAGGAAATTTTAAAGACATCCTCACATAGACACAATCTAAAAATGTAAGTTGAATGTGGTTTTCCGTATTATGTTAAACAGAAATATATTCCTGAAAACATTAGTTTCTGAAAAGAGAAATACATCTTAAATTTGAGCTGTATCTCAGGATTGGAACATTTTTTAATTGTTTCTTTAAAACTCACAAATGCACCAATGTCATATAAAATGGAATTCGTAGGACCTAAATAGTGTAATCTTTTGTCCAGTTGGTAAAATGTGTGTATTTTACCAGTGTTTAATGCGATGATAAATGTCATGGTTTTTTTCGTTAGGCAGAAATGTTGGATACTTAGAGAAAAGCCGTGGATGAAGTTCTCTATAAATTTCAAGGTGTTCCTTAAGAATTCTGATTGAGCAGACTTTTTAATGATTTTGCCCTCTTTAAAACAGACTATTAAACCAGTAATAATTTAAAAACAAAACATTGGAAGGAGTTTTATGTCTGGAAACTTGATTATTCTAATTTTTATTGAATCTTTCCATAAAGTTGGAGAAACTTAGGGCAAAAACACATTGCCTTTGTGAATCATAAGCTAAATATTAAATATTTCTTACACACTCCAAGGCAAAAATACTATTAAGGTATTGAAAATCGTAGCAACCTTTCTGTGCCACATTTAAACTTGGAGCTTTTAGACTGGAATGAAACTACCAGATTCTCTAAAGTGAATTTTATTTCATTGTGCAACCTTCTTAGAATGGCCCAAAGGCTAAGACTAATAATCTTTCTAATAAATGACAAGGTTTTTAAATATAGAGACAGACCAGCATTTATACTATGAATGTCTGAAAGACAAAAACCTCATTTTTAAATTTACTTTTATAACCTCTATAGACATTGCAATGTCCAGGTTTTAAAAAATGTTTATAGGGCTAAGGATGTAGCTCAGCAGTGCAGCACCTTCCTGGCAAGCTTGAGGCCCTGAGTTCTATTAATGGCATTGAAAGGGAAGAAAAGGAAATAAAAAACTTTTAACCTGAAAATTATAAATTTTAGAAGTTTCTTTAATTTTATGTAAAGATTTCCAAATCAGAAGTCAAGTCTGTATTAGTTGATTTAGTATTGTTCCTAGTCAATTTTCATGTTTTGCCGTTAAAAGAAGCTAAAATTGTTAGGTTACTTAAGTTAGACACAGAATTGATGATTTCACTTGGGAAAAGCATTAACTAAATGAAGGGATCGGTTTTTATGGGATCACATTTCACATTCTAATAAACAGGTTAATATCTTATGTGAATCCTCACAACAAGTTAGGAAAGAACTTTAAAATAAAAGCCAGAAAATGGGAACAAGATCCATGTTAACCATCTAGTACATCTTTTCTCAGAAAACATTAAAATAGTGAATTTCTTATTGTCAGTAGCTAAATTAAAATCAAGAGTTGCATATTTCAGGCACAAAATGGAAGACAGAGAAGAAATGGAATTCTTCTCCCAAAACATTTCCTTGAAAGACAAAACAGAATGTCGTTTCTTTAAAGCATAAAATTTCCTTCTTTATCTTCTTGATTCAACTTTGGTGATTCATACATATCTAGGAATCTGTCCATTTCTTCTGAGTTTTCTATCCCATCACAGTAAAGATTTTCAAAGTAGGTATGAATGATCTTTTGAATTTCTGTGGGATCTGTTGTGATTTCATCCTTTTCATTCCTTATTGCATGAATTTGAGTTTTTTCCTTTCTTTTTTTGATAAGGTTGGCTAGGGGTTTATCAATTTTACTTGCTCCTTCAAAGAACCAACTCTGATTCATTTTCTTTTTGTAGTGTTGTCTTCATCTCAAAAAAATTTTCCTTCTTTAAAACAGAATAAAAGTGGTGTGTCAGTTTGACAAGCTCGATCCTCTCCATGATTCTGGTTGCAAATTGAGTTGGATGAGGACATATGTTCAATGTTCTTATTTTTGATTTGTTTGATTTTTGGTACTGACAATCAAACTTAGGACCTTGCACTTGCTAAGCAGGAACTTATACCACTGAGCTATATCCCCGGTCCCCATCAATGTTGATCTTATGGAGAAACTTGTTTCAGTTCTTGTCCAGTTCAGTTTGCAACCAGAATCGTGGAGAGAACTGCGTTTGTGAGCTGAGACACTACAGCTATTTCTATTGGGTTAATGATTTAAATCCCACTCACACTGGAATCCACAAATATTATTGTGCATGACTGAGCACAGGAAATGCTTTTCTTTGATTATACCCAATCTAACTCTGCTAAAACATGGGATTTTCAGAGTAAACCCAGCAAATGGACAAGAGAACAATAGTATTGTTGGAAGATAATATTTTGCTAAACTCTGAGGGAAATGTTAGTATACCGTATTGCCTTCTCTGCGTACTTTAAAAGATATCTTGAAAATATTGCATCAATCAAAAGAAGCTTTCAGTTTTAAAAGATTAGATAGAGCATCCAAACTAACTTCAGGAATTAGTTGCCAGATTGCAGATAGCCTCAACTTTGAGTCCAAGTGGTCTGAGAGTTCTTTTTCTCTCCACCCCACCTTTGGGTGTCAGCTTTGTCTAGTGGCAAAATGGCTTCAGTTTTAGTCTCATTTAATATTAGTTTCAACCTCAATAGGAAAAAGTGATCCCTTAATAGAAACTAAATAAACAAATAAAAGCCTGAAGTTCACCTTCTGTGCCACTCCTACATGACTGAATTATGAAAGTGAGAGAAATATTTTCATTCAGGTTAAAGTGGACTAGGTCTTCCACTTCCGGATCATGGGCCACATAGTTCCACCTGAACATGAGCCTCAATATAAGCCTCGTAGGGAATGCAGACTCCTAAACTGAAGTCAGAGTAAGTGGCCAGAAGAAGGAGGATATGTGTGTGGGTGATGCTCAACCCAAAGCAGTACCATTGTGAATGTATTATCTTCAAATTTGCAGTACTATTATACTTGCTAAACTTATTTTTCAATTCCTTGTTTTTGCAGCACATGGGAGCCTTGCTCCTTCTTTCTGATTGCAATTATATGTTTGGGTACCATAATCTCAGGTTTAATCCAGCAAGTTAACTGTAACACAATGGGACATAATAGTGATTCCAGAGGAGGGAAAGGTAACACGGTTGGCAACCCTTGGGTGTGGAGGATTCTCCAAGGCAATGATAATAGAAAGGCTGTGGGTAGCTTCAAATTACTTTTCTTTCTAATTGGCAATTAGTTCTAATTAACTTTTAATTAATATTCAATGTTTTCTTTAACAAACGGAACCCTGGTGAGACCACATCTGTTGATACCACTCAGTTTCTATTTTGGTATTTTACAATTTTCCATTATGACTGCAGCAAGTGCAACTTCAGACAGAAAAGTGATCACCTTTCAGTGAGGATGAAAAGGTGGCCTGATTTGAAGTCATAGTACTTTAAAGGTAATTTGGGCAAAAAACTTAGATTCTATGAATTGGTTCCTATTTTACAGTTTTGAGAGATATAATAAGGAATGAAGTTACATCTTTTTGTGGCTTCCATAATTCCTTTCAATAATTGAAGACTGTATAAAAATATATCTTTTTACAGTGCAGATATACAGAACAAAGTGCATAAAATAAAGCAAAGAAAGATGCATGAAAATCTCTCCATCCACTTGTTGCAGAGAAGATGAAATCCAGACAGAAATTGAGATTGTCCATGCAATTCTACACAACTAATATCAAAAGGAACAAAGCTACACAGTTCCACATTTTATAGAAAGTTGAACATTGCAAGAAGAAAGATCTACTGTATCTCATTTTCATATCATTGGTTTTCTTAATTGTGTTGCTTTAAGATTATTGACATCATCCCAATTTTTAAAATATATTTTAGCTTCTTTAGTCCAGGGAATCCTTTGCTCTGTGCTTTGGATAATCTTTCTTAATTATCTTGTTTTGTTTGTGAGCAATCTTTTAATAAGTATTATGGACACATGTCCCTTCAGATTATTTCAGTTTTATCTTTGCTGATTGAGATAACTTTCCAATACACTTCTGGAGTTGCTCAGTATTAAGTAAAGTATGAACTATTGCTCATCATGATGAGGGGATTAACCAGAATAAGTGAAGTCCATCAAGTAATTTCTCAATTTTAGCCAGAAGTCAGAGAAAGCTAACCACAGATGCTTCAGCTAATGTTTGGGCTGAACATCCAGTTTCATTTTTCTTGAAGAAAGTCAAAATTCAAAAGTTTAGTTTAGACAAGCAAAATTAAAGTAGACTGGTTACTTCTAATGCTGCAGCAGAATTGTGGGTTAAAGACTAGCTTATTTAAAAGATATTTCAGGGGGGCTGGGGATATAGCTCAGTGGAATAAGCGCTTGCCTAGCAAGCGCAGGGTCCTGAGTTCGATCCCCAGTACCGCAAAAAAAAAAAAAAAAAAAAAAAGATGCGATAGTGGCAAGGGCTGCACAATTCCAAACATACTAAAAGATATTTCAGTCCTTATAAGGTAATAATTCAGAAGGCTATATCTGGGTCAATACTGTCATTATTTCCTTCTATTTGAAAATAAAAAAATGAATTGCCAAACCCAAATTCCCCTTTGCTCATTTATCTTCTATCACTGTGATACTTTAAAAATGTGAATACAATGTTTATTTAGCAAATCAACCATAATTATAATAAACACATGAAATCTTATGACTTAAGTAATATATGATGGGAATTAAATCTATCTTAGTACCCATTTTTAGGACAGTATCTTATGTGAGAGGATGTTATGTGTTGTTAGAGACTCCTCATTTAGCTAAGATACTTGATAAAGGCACATATGATTGTCCATAAACTTACTTGAACTTCATTAGACATTGGAATTGTGGAATGTTTTTGATATGGCATTTAGGAAGAAATGCCAGACACGTGACCATGAACCAAACACTTCCAGATTCTAATAATATCATTAACTTAATTCTTCCAAGCACTTAGGTTCTGGTTAATTCCACTTCCTGATTTTCTGTGTCTGTGGAATCTAAATGAGGATGCTTCTGACATAATAGGTTTGGGCTCACTTTGGCAGCACATATACTAAAGATTTAGGTAGGTTAAATTTTTCAAGGTTCATTTGAAAGAAGCTTTTTAAAAGCATAATTCCATTATAAATGAGTACACATCTATTTCTCTTCATAGCTATACACTGATCTGTGATTCTTTTCAAGTTTCTCATGCAGAGAATATAGGAATAACTCTATATTAAGAACACTTTATAATGCACATAGCTTTTACAAGTACACTAAAAATACAAAAACCAATTCTTGTGAAATTTTTACAGTAGAAAATATTACACATTGGAAATGCTAAAATGCTCAATATTATTAAGTGAGAGCTAAAGCCAATTAGCTAGGGAATAAAACATTTCTCATTAGCTGTTCAAACTGAATACAATTTGATAACAATGTTAGAGAAATTTAAAAATTAAAGTGCAACATCAAAAGAAAATTTAATAATTAATTCAAAAATTAAATAGTTTAAATAAAATAAAAAGAAATTTCAAAAGCCAAAATAAAACATATGCAGTTTCTTTGACGATGTCACTTTTGGGCTTTTTCAGATGGAAATCTCAGATAGAAATGAAAACTGTTCTCAGCAAGTGGAGTTTACAACAGCAAAACCAGGAAAATGGTCCCAATATTCAAGAATATGGAATGCTTTCATAAATTATGATATATAATTTCAGCAGATTATTGGGTACCTAATAAAATTCTTATTCAAAAATATGTATACCTGTGCTATTCTGTATCTATAGGCTTAAGGATTATTGAAAATAATTCATGAGAATGATAACATGATAAATTCTATGAAAAAATATAGATTAATTTTTTCTTTTCTTTGAATATCATGTTATTAGATAGTCTTTGAAATCTAAGACTACTAATATTTCCTATACTGCCTATAATTGCAACTACTTAGTAGACTGGAGCAGGAGGAAGCTAAAACTAAGGCCTAAAATTGTCAACTTTAGTGACTTTGTCTCAAGTTTTTTAAAAAAATGTGAAGGCTAGCAAAATTGTTCAACACATAGCACTTGCCTAGGATGCATGAACCCCTGTTTCAATCCCCAGAAATAAAAGAAACAACAAAAAAAAGATACTAGTTTTGAAAAACTAATTTTACTGAAAAACTTCAAAGTGAAGTAATGTCAATATTATGTAGCCAGTATAGAACTAATTATATTTTAAGTTACCTAATTAAATTAGATAGTCTGAAGTTCATTTGGAAAGTAGTTGTTTAAACTGTTTGTGCATTTTAATAATATTTTAATATTAAAAATAATATATATTTTTATGACAATAAGAGAAATACTATTGTAAAGTTAGCTATAATGAACACTAAAGTAAGAAAATATTATTTTACCCTAAAACGTACAGAATTTAATGTACCAGACACCTCACCAAAAGGTATACAGATGGTGAATTAACATGTGAAATGATGCTCTATATCAGGTCACCAGGAAAATGCAAATTACAGCAACAATGAGATATAGCAACACATCCATCAGAATGGCCAAAATCCAGAGCACTGATAACTCCTAATGCTGGTGAGGATGTGGAGCAACAGTAACTTTCATTCACTGTTGTTGAGAATGTGGATTGGAACGCCATATTGGATGAGAGTTTGGCAGTTTCTTAGACAAGTGAAATACTCTTACCACATGTAGGTCCTTAGTGTTTATTCAAAGGAGTTAAAACATGTGCACATCTATTCACAAAAACTTCATGCAAACGTTTATATAGCAGCTTTTTTCACAATTATCAAACTTGGAAATCAAGCTGGATGCCCTTCTGGGGGTGAATGGATAAACTACGTTACATTCAGATAACGGTATATATACTATTGCAAAAAAAATTGAGCTACCATCAAAAGACATGTGGGACTTAAATGCATATTGTTTAGTAGAAGAAACCAATCTGAAAATGCTAAATCCTATACACTTCCAACTTTTGGACACTCTGGAAAAGGCAAGACTATGGAGATAGCAAAAGGAGCGGTGGTTATCAGGGGTTAGGAAGATGGGGTGGTTGCTGAACACGTGAAGAACGAGTGATTTCTAGGGCACTGAATCTACTCGGTATGCTACTGTAGTGGTGGATGCCTGGCGTTATACATTTGTCCAAATCTGTAGCATGGAAAAATTCCGAGAGTGGGCCCTGGTGCAAATCATCAATTTTAGGTAGCAGTGATGTGTCAAGATAGGTGAACCAGTTGTAACGAATGTGCCGCTCCACTGGAGATGCTGGGAAGGGGGTCTGGTGCACGTGAGTGGGCAGGGAGATACTTGCACCTTCCAACTGACTTCTCTCTGTGCATAAAATTCTCAAAATTTAATCTATAAAAATTAGAGAATGTAACAATAGCGTTGAATGGAAAATGCTATGGTAATGTGACAACTGTGAAGTAAAATTTTAATATCTCTAAAGGTTTAAAATGTTTTCTTTAAATGTTTATTTTCTCTTTGCAAGGTATTGATTTACTCTCATAGATATAGAGATAGAGATAGAGATAGAGATAAACTGTTATTTTAAAATTCAGAATAATCCTACCTAGGGACCTTTTGGAGTGCAGTTTATGACATTTTGAGGTTAAACGTTACCATGATTATTCTTATATTGCAGGTTGATTGCTTTTTGGATCAGCCAGTCTATCTTTATTTGAAAGAAATATTAGATTGACTATTTTTTAATTCCAGGAATTCCTCTTCTCCCTTGGAGATCATACCAAGAGCAGATATCTATGAGACAAGTCACCGCTAGGGATCATGCACCATGCTACTATTTTCTACAGCTTTTTTGCATTGAAACATTCTTTCATATACAATTTTCAATTTATTTTATGTGACCGGGAAATTTGTGATTAATGTTAATCTTTTCAGGAAAAGCTGTATTTTATAACTGAGTGAAAATCGCACTGTACATTCTGTATCTAGGACTCGTTCCTGGTTTGTTAGGCAAATATAGATGAGCACAAAGTTATGTTCACAGACTGGTTTTTTCTCTTGTGCTCTAACATAACATGCTCTTTAAAATCAGGACTACTCAGTTGGTCAATGAGTGAAAATTAAGACATCTTTTTTACATTAAACTGATTTAAAAAATGATTCTTTCAAATCTTACAAAGAAAACGGATGCATGAGTTTTAAGGTTCCCTTGGCAACACAAATAAGGAATCATATTTTGTTCACTGAACATACTGTCATTCTGCAGTGTTAGTTATAAGGGTATTGAAATGGATTTTGAAAAGTGCAAATATTGTGTGACTTGGTAAACTTCTTGCAGTACTATACTTTAGAGAATAATGTAATGATCATTAATTTTCAAAATTATTAAAAGATACATGTGAGACCCTCAGTTTGATCCACAGCACCACACACACACACATGCATGCACATGTGCACAAACACACAAATTGATTTCTAAAATACATGATTGTCAATAAGTGGCTTTAGATTCGCTTTCTATTTCTGATTGTTAATTTGATGATTCTCTTTTTCACATGTCATGATTTTCTTCTACATTTCATATACACTTATGTGGTTACAACAGGTAAAGACATTTGAAATTAAAAGTGTGCTTAGAAGAAAAGTGAATTAATCAGGATACTTCTGAGCCAAATTTACACTCCCTAATCACATTACTGTCTTCTTTGATGAGATAAAGTATAAAACAAAACCAATAAAATAAAACAAAGAAATCTCCATGTAAAAGTAAAAGAATGAAAGAATGTAATTCAAAATTGTGTTTTTCTTCATAGTTTTGATTCATTTGTGGTAAAAATAAGTGCAGAAATAAGAAATGGAAAAGTATACAGTTACCTCAGCACCTACTCTTTACCAAAACTTCTTTCAGAGAGGCGTTTGTGACTAGTAGGACCATATCTCCGTGCCAACAGGCTACTAATTGTGGGAACTCGCTATTCCTTTGTCTTTTATACAAGAGCATCTTCTCTTTTTTCTGCTTCAAAATAAAATATCTACTCTTTTTATCATTGTTTGATTTACATAATAAGGTAAGACAAAGTAAAACGGCAAAAGTCAGAAAAAGAAAAAATATGTAAGACTTTTCCTTTGGGGATTTGCCGATTATATTAGCCTCTGTTTTTAAATGTATAAAAATATCATGAGTTGTGTCCATTCAATGCGTGGTCCACAATGCAGTAGATCACACTTTCAGGATCTTTGCTTTTTGTCTTTGAATTCATATTTTCCTCCTCTTGACTCCCTGCTCCAATCTTTTATTTGTGAACTAATCCTGGTGTTGCTGACAAAGCCTGAATGGGAAATTTAAGCGCTACATTCTGTGGCTCTATCAAGGGTCATCTTCACCAACTTTTGGAAACATTCTAGGCCTCCTGAGCATGAACAAGGTGCTTCAAATGATCCCCATGGTCTACTTTGGGATCAGGATAGCAGTTCTGCAGAACAGAACAAATTACAGTTTATTACAGGCAAAATGATTTGCTAGCTCTTTAATCAGACTGTTTTGACCCACTACCCTGGCATTTGGCTCCTGGCATAGCCTTGGGCTTCACTAAGGTAAACGGTCAAAGCAAAAGCTCAGTATCATCTTAGCGAGCTGAGTGGCCACTAGAGGGTTTGCTTGGACCCCTGTATAAATCAATATTATCTTGCTGTGACAACAGAAAGAAAACAGGCTCTCATTACTCTACTATGGAATATTTCTTTTGTGCATATGTGTAAATTATAAATATTATTTTTTCTCCCCACCTTCAGTTTTTAAAATGTGGTTTCACATTTCATTTAATGCTAAATGGTTCATTACAGAGAGTAGCAACTCTGTTCTCTTATTACAGTGTTATCTTTCACTTTGTCAAAATATGTCTACTTGATAAGAAATCTGACAGAAGTTGCTTATGATGGGATCACTAACAGCCATCAGTTTCTCTCTAGCAAATGAAACTGTAACCATGGTGACGGCCTTTTTTTGCCAGAATGAAAATGAGACAGCACTCTGCTGCAGCCATTAGCAGAATACACAAATGTCCCTCAAGGCAAACATCTAAAGCAAATGGACTGCAAAGGAAGGAACACTAATTTCTATTTATTTAGGATTTGTAAACCTAGCAGAGCAAGATATTAACAAAGGAACAAACAAAGAAAGTTTAAAAAATCCCTGCTGTTTGTGTTTTCCTTTTGGTTTATGAAACTCCTTGTTTCACATCCACAATACTGGGGCCTGATTTTCCTTACACTAGTGTTGAATAATACCAACAATATGCCTTTCACTCTATCCCTGGATATTTCACGGGTCTGTAATCCCCCCTTACGTAAGGGAGGAAGAGAACTTAATCAAGTAGAAAAAGTACTTTAAATGATAAGGAGTTTCTCCTCTTTTTTTAATATGCATTTTAAGAAAAACTATCAAAAATGAAATACAAGATGTCCTTTTTCATATGCTTTAATTTTCAAAAGAGGCATGTTCAGTCTGATAAGGTGCATAGAAGCTGATAGTAAGTCTATTCTAACACTATCAGCAATCAGCCACAGACTGTCAAAGACCTTTCAAGTGTCAGCCTGCTCTCACCGTCTTCTTATTCACCATTAGACCCAGCTCACTGCGAACTACTCAGTGTGTGTTGGTATCCTTCTGACAGGCCTGGGTTAGGTGATGTTTTTTCCAGCTATGATATAAAAAATATTTTAACTCTCTTACATCTAAAGCACAATATTAGTCTAAAATGATTTCTCAGACTCTGCTATCTTTCTATTTTAGGAACTTTTTTCCTCTACCCATTTTTCCTCCTTCTCGTTACTCCACTAATTGATGAGAAATAATAGTTTTCAATTTATTAAACTTCTTGATTCAGCTCATTTGATGCAAATGTTTATTTAATTTTTCATTTAGGTTTTGCTCCAAAGATGGCATTATTTCAGTGGTGTGCTTCAGTCCAAGTTTTCTCAAGGTCTCCTTATGTGTACATTGTTCCAGGGTTCCTGCCACTACCCCAGAAAGGCATGAAAGCATCAGGCTAAGATCATGATATTTTTGCCCAGAAGCTTTTTCAGAATGTCTGATTTAGCTGGGCGTGGTGGTGCATGCTTATAATCCCAGCGCTCAGGAGGCAGAGGCAGGATGATCATTGCCAGTTGAAGACCAGCCTGGGTGACAAAGTGAGCTCAGGGCTAGCCTGAACTGCATAATGGGACCCTGTCTCAAAACACACACACACACACACACACACACACACACACACACACACACGCAAACTTCAGAATGTCTGACTTAGTAAGTTTTGAAGTCTACTGGAGGATTCAACCCGAAAATCTGTGACTATATTCATATAACTCGCCTGAAATACCGCCTTTCAATTACAAATGTATTTTACCTGGACACCATCTCTGGGATGTGTTTTGCTGAACTTCCAGCCGTGAGACTGGGTGGGGCTTAGTAAGTTGCACATTTCGTTTTTCTTGCTGATATTCAGCATCTTCTTTAAGAAACTGTGTACTGAGCCTGAGTTGCTTGGGGCATTGAGAATTGACTCCGCCTATATATTCACCAACTCATTCTGTTGTTCTTCCAAACTCCTAAGGCCATCAAAACACCTGTATAACTTGTAGGAGGGACAGGAGAGGGGGTACAAGCACCGATTTTGAATTTGGGGATCAAATTTAGATGAGGTGGTTTCCTTTTTATATTCTTCCTTTACTCTTTTCTGAACACAAGCTCTTTGTGGTAAAAAGACAAAAAGTATTCTACCTTATAAAGTAAGTTCAGTCATATGTCTACATTGCAAATGATTTTGAGAACTCTATATAAAATATTTATCTCTTAATTCACCAAATCCATCATCAGTGCTTATTTTTGTAAGACAATGTAGATTCCAGTGTGTGAGATATGCAAAGTGGTGAGCAGCAGAGAAAGAGCCTTCCAAGATTTGGTGCCCAGACACCGGAATATAGCACGGTGAGGAGGAGAAGGGGGAGGGAGGCAGATCCCTGGGACCCAGAAAGGATCTGAAGTGGGAATTGAAGTGGGAGTGAAGAGAGAGACTTCAACAAAGATGGAAGAGGTGGCAGGCAGCACTTGGGCCCTGAGCCAAGAGTCATTGTCCGGGAGGGGCAGCTCAAACCTGCAGAGGTACGGTGACGACTAGCGACTTCAGAGATCTCAACAGAGAAAAGCACCAGTGGAACAGAACGGTGCACTGGCTGTGAGTTGTTCAGATTCTGATGTCCCCCAGGAGAGGGTGATTGTTCAGGAGCCATCTTAGAGATGGACCGACTGAGCTCAGAACTTAGAGTAACTGCTGACTCCATCTAGCACCCAGTATCAGGACAAAAGAGCTGAATTCCAGTTGGTAGGAAGTCAGAGAGCTGAGTTTGAGCTGGCAGAAAGCCAAGTTCAAGCCAGAGTGGGCACACAGACTGCTGCTAACTAAAAAGGTTTGGTTCCAGTGGCATGGCCAGAAACCATCCTAAAATTCAGTGGAACTAAAAGTGCAAAGTTGAGAGGACCATCCAATACCCTGCCGTATAGCTACAGCTGGCTTGCAGGGTTTAATCACTGCTGATCTGGACTCTATCTGCCCATGTTTTCTTTTTTTTTTATTTTAAAGAGAAAAGAAAACAAAATAACAAAAATAAAAACAAAACACAAAAACCAATAAAAGCGATACAGAATTTCAAAACAAGATGATAGGAAATTAACAATGGTTGTTACAGTGCATATTGTTATCTTCAACGAAGTTGCTCAGATTACCAGATGTAAGAATGCAAGGTTGATCAAATAATTAGGAAGAATAAAAGATAATAAAAAACTTAGAAACAATAGAGTTTCACTAATCAAGATGGTAGGATTTCAACAATGGTTGTTATATTGCATATTGTTGTCTTCAAATTAGTTGCTCAGTTCACCAGATCTAAGCATGCAAAATTGGTAAAAGAGAGATTTAAGCATTAACTGTTCCTTTCAATAAACCAATAGGCATCAGTGGTTCAATTATCCCTGCTATCCCTGTACATACATATGGATTTTTCCCTTCCATCTTTTTTATTTTTATTTTTTAAAAGTATAAAAAACAAATAAAGAAAACAACAATAACAACAACAACAAAAATGAAAACATTAACAAAAAGACACAAAGCAGCACAAGAACAGTACAATCAACATTGAATTACAGACACAGCAACAGGGAGTCAGCAACGGTTGCAGCACCACACATTGATAACTTCGAAGTGCATTTTTCTGAAATCACATATAGACATACAATCTTGATCAAACAATCATGAACTGTTCTTTACAATAAAGTGACATAGGTCAACAGTGGCACCAGATTAATGATCCTGCATATACACACATAGATACATATCTGTCCCTTTCTTCCTTTTCCTCCTCCCCTCATTCCAACTGCTCCCTACACAGAGCAGTTTCCCTTCACAACCCCCAATCCACATTCCCATCTTCAGAATCCTACACCAGTGATACAATACATTGCCTGCACATGAACCTCTGATTTATTTCACTTAAGAGTATGCTGTCCAGTTGTGACCATTTGCCTACAAAAAGCCCCAAATCCATCCCTCTTCACAGCTGAGTAATATTCCATCATACAAAAATGCCACTCTTTTTTAATCCAGTCCTCCGTGGATGGACATTTGGGTTGCTTCCACAATTTAGCTATTACAAATTGTGCTGCTATAAACACGGGTACGTATATATCATGGTGATATGATGCTTTCAGATCTTCTGGCAAAATACCCAGAAGAGGAATACTTGGGTTGAATGGGACCTCTAGATCAAGTTTGTTAAGGAATCTCCAAACTGATCTCCACAGTGATTTCATCATTCTGCATTCAAACCAACAGTGCAGAAGAGTTTCTATTTCTCCACAGCCTCGCCAGCATTTGTTATTGGATGATTTCCTAATGCTGGCCAATCTTACTGGGGTGAGATGAAATCTGCATGTTGTTTTTATTTGCATTTCTTAAATGACTAAAGATGTAGAACATTTACTCATATATTTATTTGCCATTTGTATTTCTTTATCTGAGAAGTGTGTATTCATCTCAGATGCCCATTTCTGAACTAGGTCTTTGAATTTGGACAGGTTCATGTTTTTTAATTCTTTGCACATTCTAGGTAGAAGACCTTTGTCCGAGGGACAGCCAGCTAGGATGTTTTCCCAATTTGTGGGTTTTCTTTTCACTTTGCTGGTGATTTCTTTTCATGTGCAAAAACTTTTCATTAAGATGAGGTCCCAGTTATGGATTCTTTGAAGTGTTTCCCTTGCAGTTTGATTTTTGTTCATGAACTCTCTGCCTACTCCTATGTCTTCAAGATTTTTATCTACTTTCTCTTCCAATAGATTTAGAGTTTCTGTTTTAATATTGAGATCTGTGATCCACTTTGACTTGAGTTTGGTGCATGGTGATAGGCTTGGGTCTATTTTCAGTCTTCGGCAAGAGGCAGGCCAATTTTTCCAACACCATTTATTAAACAGACTATCTTTTTTCCACTGAGTATGTTTGGCCCCTTTGTCAAATATTAAGTGGTTGAATATGTTTGTGGTTATGGCTGCATCTTCCAGTCTGTTCCATTGATCCTCAGGTCTGTTTCTTAGCCAGTACCAGGTTGATTTTATTACAGTAGCTTTGTAGTAAAATTTCAGGTCAGGGATTGCGATTCCACCTGACTTGTCCTTGTTGCCCAGGATTGCTTTTGCTATTCTGGGTCTCTTCTGGTTCCAGATGAATTTAAGGCATGTTTTCTCTAGATCTGTGATGTATGTTAATGGTAGTTTAATGGGAATTGCATTAAATCTGTATAACAATTTTGGTAGTATGGCCATTTTCACAATGTTGGTTCTTCCTAACCATGAGTAGGGAATGTTTTTCCATTTATTGAAATTCTCATCGATCTGTTTTTTCAGAGTACTGTAGTTTTCATTGAATAAATCTTTTACATCCTTTGTTAGATTGATTCCTAAATTTTTCAATTTCTTGAATGCTATTATAAAAGGTATGGTTTCCTTAATTTCTGTCTCAGACTGCTTGTTGCTTGTGTATAGGAATGCTATTGCTTTTTGTGTGTTGACCTTGTATCCAGCTACACTTCTGAATTTCTCTATTAATTGAAGGAGTCTTCTTGTGGAGTCTTAGGGGTCTTACATGTAAAGAATCATGTCATCTGCAAATAGTGGCAGTTTTACTTCTTCCTTTCCTATCCTTATTCCTTTTATTCTCTCTCTTGACTAATTGTCTGGCTAATACTTCCAGAACTATGTTGAATAGGAGTGGTGACAGTGGACATCCTTGTCTTGTTCCTGAGTTTAAAGTGAAAGCTTTCAGATTTTGCTCTTTTAGTATGATGTTGGCTGTTGGTTTGTCATAGATGGCTTTGATCAGATTGAGGTAAAGGATATCTATTCCTATTTTTTCTAGGGTTTTTAACATGAATGCATGTTGGACTTTATCAAAAGTTTTTTCTGCATCTATTGATATGATCATGTGATTTTTGTCTTTGACTCTATTGATATGATGTATTACATTAATTGATTTGCAAATATTGAAACATCCCTGCATTGCTGGAATAAATCCATCCTGGTCATGGTGTATAATTTTCCTTATGATTCGCTGCATTCTATTTGCTAGTATTTTATTAAGTATCTTTGCATCTATGTCCATTAGGGAGATTGGCCTATAGTTCTCTTTTTAGTTGGGTCCTTCTCTGGTTTTGGTATCAGTGTAATACTTGCCTCCAGAAATGAGTTAGGGAGAATTGCTTTCTTTTCAATTTGATTAAAGAGGTTGAGGAGTGTTGGCATTAAATCTTTGCTGACTGTTTTTTAGAATTCTTCTGTGAATTCATCAGGGCCTGGGGTTTCTTTGTCAGTAAGATTTTAATGACATTTTCAATCTCATTGATTGATATTGGGTTGTTCAGGATTTTTGCATCTTCCTGATTCAGTTTTGGTAGTTCGTACATTTCTAGGAATCTGCCCATTTCTTCTGAGTTTTCCATCCTATGGGAGTAAAGATTTTCAAAGTAGGTATTAATGATCTTTTGAATTTCTGTGTGATCTGTAATGATTTCATTCTTTTCATTCCTTATTGTATGAATCTGAGTTCTTTCTTTTTTTGATAAGTTTGGCTAGGGGTGTATCAATTTTATTTATTCTTTCGAAGAACCAACTCTTTGATTCATTTATTTTTTGTAGCGTTTTCTTCATGTCAATTGCATTAATTTCTGTCCTGAGATTTATAATCTCCTTCCTTCTTTGGGCTTTTGGTTTGACTTGTTCTTCTTTTTCTAGAAGTTTGATGTGTAACATTATGCTATTTATTTGCTCTCTTTCTGTTTTCTTTATATGTGAGTTTGTTGCTATAAATTTTCCTCTGAGAACTGCTTTCATTGCATCCCACAGATTCTGGTAGGTTGTATTTGTATTTTCATTTGTTTGTAGGTATTTTTAATTTCTTCTTTAATTTATTGTGTGACACATTGGTTATTCAGGAGGTTGTTGTCTAATTTCCAAGTGTTTATGGAGTTTTTGGAGTTCCCTTTGTCATTAATTTCCAGTTTCATTGCACTGTGGTCAGGTAACAAGCATGGGATAATTTCAATTCTTTTGCATTTAGGTTGGTATGCTTTATGGGCTAGAATGTGGTCTATTTTATAGAAAGACCCATGTGCAGCTGACAAAAATGTATATTCTGATGTTTTGGGGTGGAACACTCTTTTTTGGGGGGGGAACACTCTGTATACTCTACTAAGTCCATTTGTTCGCACCTTTGTTTCAGGTATGTTATTTATTTGCAGTTTTTGTCCAGTTGACCTGTCTCTTTGCATCAAAGGGATGTTTAGGTGCCCTATTACAATTGTGTTATTAATTATTTGGTTCTTCATATCTGTTAAGATTTGACTTATAAAGTTTGGTGCTCCAGTATTTGGTGCATAAATGTTTAGGATTGTTATCTCTTCCTCTTGCAGCTTTCCTCTAACTAGCATGTAGTGGCCTTCTTTATCTCTTGATTGTTTTCAGATTGAAGTTCACATTATCTACAAACATAATAGCTACTCCTGCTTTTTTTCTGGGAACCAGTGACATGGAAAATTCTTTTCCATCCTTTAACTTTCAGTCCACGTATTTCCTTTTGAGTAAAATGTGTTTCCTGTATACAGCATATTGTTGGATTTTGTTTCTTCATCCACTCTGCCAGTCTGTTTCATTTGAGTGGTGAATTGAGGCCATTAACATTAATGGTTATAGCTGTTATATGTTGGCTTATTCTTGTCATGCTATTTACTTGTTGTTGCTTTCCTATTTTTGCTATCTGTTTACTTGATTGTTCTGCTTAAAGCTTCCTTTCTATTGTTGTTCTTGAGATTGTGGTCTCTTTTCTCAGTCAAGAATTTCTTTTAGTGCTTTTTGTAATGTTGGTTTGTCACTCATGAAGTTCTTCAGTTGTTCTTTGTCGTGGAAACACTTTATTTCTCCATTGAATTTTAAGGATAGCTTTGCAGGATACATCAGTCTGGGTTGGAAGCTGTTTTGTTTCAGAATCTGTAATACCTCGGCCCAAGCTCTTCTTGATTTCATGGTTTCTGTTGAGAAGTCTGCTGTGATTCTGATGGGCTTTCCTTTATAGGTGATCTGTTTCTTTTCTCTAGCTGCTTTTAATATTGTGTTCTTTTGCTGGATGCCTGGGATCTTGACTCTTACATGTCTTGGAGTGGCTTTATTTGGGTTATGGCTTGTTGGGGTTCTATATGCTTCATTTAACTGCACTTCACTATCTCTTACCATGTTTGGGAAATTTTCTGTTATTATTTCTGCAAATATTCTTTTTATATCATTTGTGTTGCCTCCTGCTGTTTCAGTGATTCCTATTATTCAGATATTATTTCTTTTTGCCTCATCTTGGAGCTGTTGGATTAATTTTTCCTGGATCCTGGATAACTTTAAGAGATCCTTCCTCTCACGGTCCCTAGCTGCCACACTGTCTTCAAGATCTGAAATTCTACCTTCAGCTTCATTGAAGTGGTTTTGGAAGCTTTCAGTGGAAGTTTTCATTTTCTGGCAATCTCTTTGAGTCTGCTTCATGTGTTCTAATTCATTCCTAAATTGTTCATGTGAGGTTTCCATTTGTTTCCTATGTTCTTCTATTCTTTTATCTGTTTCTTCTGTATATGTGTGGAGCATTTCTTCCATTATTATTTTCACTTCATTTTTTGCCTGAGAGGTTATTTCTTCTTTAATCTCTTCTATGGCCTGATGGAGTTGTTTCTGCCCTTCAGATGTGATCATTTCAGAAATTGCAGGTATGTGGCTTCCTAGTTCTCCTATATCATTGTTTCCTGCTTGTTGTGGGTGGGGTTGAGTTATGTGGCTGCGTTTTGCTCCTCTGTCTTTTCATTTTGGATGTCGGATGAAAAGTGTTGAACTACACACTACCCAGACAGCTCACAGATGACTCTAGCAACCCTAGTTTACCTAGATATCAAACTTATCCCCAGATGTTAACTGACCGTAAAGCACTGGGCCCAGGAACCCCAGATGATTGCTGAGGTACCAGGCTCAGAGCTTACCTCTAATGGTGGGGGAAAGTTGTCTTTCGAGGCAGAGCACCAGCGTGGGTCTTACCCGTTAAAGGTCTGCTGCGAAGCCTGCTCTACTGTCTCTGTGAAGCTGGGCTCCCTCTCTGCAGGAAACTTTGGGAAAGTCTTGAAGGTGCTGCTGCTCTGATGGAATTTATTCACCCGGCTATAGTCTCCCAGGAGAAGCTGCTCCCATAGCTCCGCCGAGCTGGTCTGGCACTCTACAGGAAAGTGCCATGTCTGCAGGCACTCAGAAATGCTGCTCCCTTAGGTTCGCCAAGCTGGTCTGGTGCTCTGGGGGAAGTGGCACAGGCGCGGGCACAGTAATGGCACCCAGGGCCGGGCAGAGCATGGTGTACCTTGAGAATGCTGCTCCCTTAGTTGTGCCAAGCTGGTCTGGCACTCTGTGGGAAAGTGGCATGGGCACAGGCCTCATGTCGTCTAACAGTGACAGCAGAGACGGACCTTGAAGTGGACTTGTATCCTTTTCTTTTCTTTCTTTTCTTGTTTTATATGCTTTGTTTTTCCTGTTTCTATATGCGTGAGAACACGGTTTCTAGTTTTTTCTTCTCTCTTTCCATCCTGTTTCTTCACTAGGTTCCCAAAGCTTATGTGGTCTTTTTCTTCCAGCCTAGCTTCTAATATTCTCTACTATTTCTCTGTTTTCCCTCTAACCTCTTTTAATTATTTTCCCGAGGGAAAAATTGCTACACTGAGGGCTTATTTATTGCCTACAATTTCCTGAATCATTTTATATTTTGTTATATAACCACAAATCTATGTGGTTATATAACAAAATGTGCCAAATGAACAGTTAGCACACACAAAAGAAAATAGTTGTACAGTATCTCATACACTTTAACCAAGTGACATAGTTGTTCTAATCAGTTGTTCCTCCTGTTATAACAACACTGAGATTGCCCTAAGAGTTATAAAAAATACTGATGGCCAGTGTCTAAGAACCAGGGACTGGACCAAGTAGGCAGAAATTTCTCATCCCCAATAAACCAAGGAAGTAAGATCTTGCAAGAGTTTCAAAACCCATCAATCAACCCACTGACATGAGACAACAGTGAAACCATGTCAGCCATCCCACACATACATACATACCTACACAGCTATCCCCCTCTTCCTCCTCTCCTTCCCTTCAGCCTGATTGCTCTCTACCCTTAAGTAGTCTCGCTTCATACCTCCTGATCTATATTCTCACCTCCAGGTTCCTACACTAATGATACTATGTGCTGTTTGCACATGCACATCTGGTTTACCTCACTTATGAGTATGGTCTCTAATTGTGACCATTTGCCTATAAAAGCCCCTAGGTTGCCTTTCTTTACAGCTGAATAATATTCCATTGTGTAAAACTGCCACAGTTTTTTAATCCAGTCCTCTGTGGATGGACATTTGGGTTGTTTCCACGATTTAGCTATTACAAATTGTTCTGCTATAAACATGGGTGCACATATATCACAGTGATATGCTGTTTTCAGATCTTCTGGGAAAATACCCAGAAGGGGGAATGATTAGTTGTTTGATCAATCTTATATGTCTATTTGTGTTGTCCTGAGTACACACATTGAAGCTACCAATGTGTAATACAACCACCATTGTTGATCCCCTGCCACCTTATCTGTAGTTCAGGTTTTGTACTGTTCTTGTCCTACTGTGTGTATGTTTGTTAGTGTTTTTGTTCTTTTACTTTTAAAATAAAATTTAAGAAAAAAAGAGTTTCAAAACCCAAACTCTAGCTACAACTGGAAGACATCTCTGAAAAGTAGTCATTTCCTAAGGTTTCTAAATACTAGCAATAAAGCTACTCACCATAGGCAATCTAGAAATATCAACCTAGGAATTAATATAAAAAATGAAAAGAAGGTGCACCTTCCTTTAAGGAAGGTACAATCCCAGACTCCCAGCTCACTGAAAGCAAACTCAGGGAGCATTAAGGTAGAATAATCTGAAAACTACCCACCTGTATATGCTGAAGTGGCAACAGTGGAAGTAACACAGCAAATGAATGAGGCTTTAGAAAAAACAAATCAGAAATAATTTCTCAGGTAACTACAAAGATGGTGACCAAAATGAAAGACATATTTAGTGACTCTAAAGCGGTTTCAGATTAAAAAATAGAGGATCTTAGGAAAATGATGGAAACCATAAACACCCAACATGGGAAAGAAATGTAACCCTCAAAACAGATTTGAACAGATATCCAGGAGATTGAAACCACTACTGAAAGTATATGGAGTAGAACAAGCCAATGTGACACCACAATCTCAGATACAGAAGACAGGATTGCAGTTAGTGATCATAAAAAGAAAGGTTTCTTAAGGCTGGGAGATGGCTTAGCAGCACAGAACCCGCCTGATAGGTGCAAGTTCCTGAGTTCAATTCCCTGTATCAAAAATAAAAAAGAAAGATTTATTAAAAATAGCAAGGGACCATCGAAATCAATCCAGCAGTTCCTAGATGATGCAAAGAATAACATAAGATTCATCAGAGTCAATTAAAAAGGAGAGATGGCAGAAATGATATACAAAGCCTATTTACAGAAGTCATGGTAGGAAAATTCCCAAGCAGTGAAAAAGAATTTGACATTCAGGTAAGTGAAGCACATACAATCCAATTTGTATGATTAAAAAAAACTACACTAAGTCATGTAATAGTCAAGATTTAGAAATTCGAGACAAGAACAGAATATTAAAAAGCTCTTAGAGAAAACAAATAAATAAACTATAAAGAACAAACATCAGAATTATAGACTTAACAAAAGCCATCAAGCCAAGGAAAGCTTGGAGTATTTCAAGCCCTAAAATAAAGCAATTTCAAATCCAGATTGATGTACCCCATAAAACTATCTTTCAAAATTAATTGAGAAATAAAATACTTCCATGACAAAGAACACCTGAAGAAATTCAAAACCATCAAACTAACACTCCAAAATGTTGTGAAGGATATTCTAGGAAGAGATAAAAAAATTACAACCTCATGAATTTGAACAGAATGAATCAAGCAGGCAATGCAAGTAATTAAACAGAGAGTTTTAAAGGAAAAGGAACAAACAACAGGAAAATAACATAACAAGGATAACTCAGCATATATCAGTTATAACCATTAACGTTAATGGTCTCAATTCACCAATCAAAAGAAACAGACTGGCAGAATGGATCAAGAAGCAAGATCCAACAATATGCTACATACACAAAACACACTTAATTCAAAAAGAAATTCATAGACTGAAAGTCAAATGATGGAAAACTATACTCCATGTGACAGGAACCTGGTAAATAAGCAGAGGTAGCTACTGTACTTGCAGACAAAGTGGATTTCAAGCCAAGACTGATCAAGACAGACAAAGGTGCTTCCATCCTTATAAAAGGAACAATCTAAGTGGAACAGATAACAGTCATAAATACATATACACCATATACCAGTGCACCTAACTGAATGAAATTAATATAAAAGAACATGAAAAATCAAATAAACACTAATACAGTTGTAATGAGGAACTTTAATCCCCTATTGTCACAAATAAGCAAATCAATTAGACAAAAAATTAATAGTAAAATGTTAGAACAGAACAAAACTTTTTTACAGATAGATTTATGAGCTGACTATAGAGTGTTCCGTCCCAAAGCATCAGAATACACATTCTTCTCAGGTGAACATAGGTTGTTCTCCAAAATAGACAACATACTAGCTCACTGAACATGTAAATGCAAAGAAATGAAAAGAAATAGAAGTTATTCCACTCATATTACCAGACTATTGTGCAATGAAACTGAAAATCAATGACAAAAGAAAACATAAGAATTTATAACACCCTCCTGAGAAACCTGTGGGTCACAGATGAAATCAAAGAAGAAATTAGGAAGTATCTACAATTAAACAATAATGCTAGTATAACATTTCGGAAATAATGGGACACAATGAAAGCCATCCTATGAGCAAAATTTGTATTGGTGAATTTTCATATCAGCAAAATAGAATTAGCTCATGTAAACAAGTCAGTGTTGAAACTCAAGTTTCTCGAAAAAGAAAATCAAGTCAAGCCCAAAGCTCATACCAGGGAGGATATTATGAAGATCAGAGAAGAATTATTGCAATAGAGGCTAAAAATATACAAATAATTAATGAATTGAAGAACAAGTTCTTTGAAAGATTAAGTAAAACCAGCAAACCCTTATTAAACCTTATGAAAAAAGGAAAGAATAGACTCAAATCTATGTCATTAGAATAAAAAGGGTAAAATCACAACAGACCTTGCAGAGATCCAGAAGACCAACAATACCTACTTGAAAACCTGTATTCTAAGAAGGTGGAAAGTACAGAAGAAATGGACAGATTCCTAGATACATATGAATTATCAAAGCTGAATCAAAAAGATGTGAAGACTATAAACTCAATATCAGTCAGTGAAGTGGAAGATGAAGTTAAAAACCTACCAGCAAAGAAAAGCTCAGGTTCTGATGGATTGATTCACTGCTGAATTCTGCCAAAAATTTAGAAAAGAGTTAGTGCTATTAGTTTTTGAACTCTTTAATGAAATTGAAAGCTAAGCATTACTCCCAAAATTATTCCTGGAAGCAAGCATTACCCTGATCACAAAGTTAAAAAAAAGAGAGAGAGAGAGAGAGAGAGGCCAATCTACAGGTCAACCCCCCTAATGAACACAGACACAAAAATCCTCAATAGAGTTCTCCAAAACAGAATGCAGGAAATCATCAAGAAGATTATACAACATGCCCAAGTAGGATTCATCCCAGGAATGCAGCAGTGGCTCAGCAAATGCAAATCTATAAATGTAACACACCATAGTAACAGAGCCAAAGACAAACACCGTATGATCATCTCAATAGATGCAGAAAAAGTATTTGAAAAAGTCTAACATCAATTCATGATGAAAGTCCTACAAAAAAGTGGAATAGGTAATATTTATCTCAAGATGATAAAATCCATCTGTGACAAACCTACAGCCAACATCATGCTA
This sequence comes from Dinomys branickii, assembly GCA_004027595.1. Classification (NCBI taxonomy): domain Eukaryota; kingdom Metazoa; phylum Chordata; class Mammalia; order Rodentia; family Dinomyidae; genus Dinomys; species Dinomys branickii. Next base: position 22,621 of record PVLD010010382.1, on the reverse strand, counting down.
AATGAACAAAAATTAAAAACTTTCACTCTAAAATTAGGAACAAAACAAGGATGCCCACTATCACCACTCCTATTCAATGCAGTTGTGGAATCATTAGCCAGATCAATTAAGTAAGAGAAAGAAATAAATGGAATATCTGTAGGAAAGGCGGAAGGTAAGTTATCATTATTTTTTGATAACGTTAATCTACCAGAAGATTTCTAGATTAAATAACAAATTTCAGTAGTATAACTGGATACAAAATGAACATATAAAAATCAATGACTTTTCGGTACATGAATGAAAAAGTCACTGAGAGAAATTAGGGAAACAACACCTTTCTAATTAGCATCCCCCAGAATGAAATATCTAGCAATTAATCTAACAAAGAAAGTAAAAGTACTCTGAAAAAAAGAGATGAAAGAGGATATCAGAGAATGGAAAGATATCCGTTTTTCTTGGATAGGAAGACCTAATACTGTAAAAGCAGTCATCTCTCAAAATTTTTAGACAGATTTACCTCATTCCTTTCAAAATTTCAACAGCATATGTCACAGAATTAGAGAAAAATAATCCTAAAATTCATTTGGAACCAGAAGAGACCTAGAATAGCAAAGGTAAATCTGAGCAAAAAGACAGAGCAGTGGGCATCACAATCCCTGACTTGAAATTATACTACTAAGCTATTGTGATAAAAACAGTACAGTACTGGCAAAAAGACAGAACTGAAGGGCCAATAATATAGCTCACAGGCACAGAGCCTTGCTTGGCAGGCACACAGCCCTGAGTTCAATTCCCAGTAACCACCACCACCACAACAACAGCAACAACAAACAGACCTGAGGATCACAGAAACAGATTAGGCTATGCATAAACAACTTGAGACATACTTAGGCAGTTATCTTTGACAAAGAAGACACACATAATCACTGGAAGAAAGATAGCTTCTTTAAAAACTGGTGATGGAAAAACTGGCTTTCCACGGATTGAAGGTTAAACTAGGCCCACATCTTTCACTGTACACTAAACATAAACTGAAATGGATCAAAGATGTAAATATTAAAAGAGAAATATTAAATCTCCTGGAAGATAGAATAAGTAGATCTCTTAACACTGGTGTAGGCAAAGACTTTATGAAAAAACACTATGTGCACAGGAACTATAACAAAGAATCAAAACTGGGATATTATCTTATAAATAAGCTTTTCCATAGGGAAAGGAACCACCAAGAGAGTAAAAAGACAACCCACAGTGTGGCCAAAAGAAAAATTTGCCTGTTGTTCTTCAGAAAAAGGACTAATATCTGAAACATGTACAGAATTGAAAAAAAAAATCAGATCCCCCCAATTTAAAGACCCAATCCAAAAACAGGCAGCTAAAATAAACAGACACTTCTCAGTCAAAGAAGTAGAAACAGCAAATAAATATATGAAAAAATGTTGAATATCACGGGTCATTCAAGTGATGCCAATTAAAAACCCCTGAGATTCCATCTCACTACAGAAAGATTGGCTATTATCACGATATCATCCAATAACGGATACTGATGTGGCTGTGCAGAAAAAGGAATCCTCTTCTGCTGGTGGGAGTGTAGACTGGTGCAAGCACTGTGCCAATTACTGTGGAAATTCCTTAGAAAACTAGAACTAGTTTTTTAAGGACCCAGGTATTCCCCTTCTTGGTATCTTCCCAAAAGCATTAAAAGAACTATACAACAATGATATATGCACATCTTATTTATAGGGGCACAGTTTGTAATAGCTAAATTTTCCATCAATTAATAAATGGATAAATAAGATATAGTAGGAGTACTACCAAATTATATAAAGGAGTACTAACTGGCCATAAAGAAGAAAAATGTTGCTAGGTAAATTAATGCATCTTGAGAACATAGTCTTAGGTGAAATAAATTGGACACATGTATAGGTACTGCATAGGTTCTCTGGTGTGGGAAACCTAAAGTGTAAATGAGGGTCAAATGTATAACAGATATTGTGAAATAGAGAAGTGTTCAAATAGGAAGGGGAACTAGGGAAGGGAATGAACAAAGGGAGAAGAAAAATTGTGAAAAAAATGGAAACAAAGCTTTTGTAAATAGGGAGGGTAGGTGGGATTGAAGGGATGGTAGCAGAATGGGTAGAAAAAGAATAAAGCTATATCATGTACAGGTACAAATTCCCTATGATGTACATGATCATTGTGTATGCCTAGAACATACCAATAAACTTAATTAATTAAATAATATATATGTCCACAGTGATGTAATAATAATATCAGTCAATATCTATCAGGTGTTTGTAAAGTGCCAAGCATTGTGAGGTGGTAGAAGAAATGCTTAGGAATCTGTAGCAATAATCCAGAAGAGGAATAATAAGATCTGCCCGCGGATAATGGCAGTGAGGACAGAAAAGCTGAGGTAGAGGCTAGAAATAGCTGAAGAATTAGGATAAAGGGAGAAGGAAAACCTCAGATTTATCTCTGAAATTTCGGTATCTACAAATCAACTCAAAATATAATTTCTCATGTATAATTGGGTCCAGGAGTGTCTGCTGTGGGGCAAAGTGCTCACACCTGTGTGTGAACCATGACTAGCTATGGAGGGAGACAAATCAAATTCTTCCTCTTCTCACATGTTAAATTATGCATGCAGCAGTCCTGGCATTTAATGAACATGTCATACATATAAACTAATATCATTTGTTTATGTTTAATAAGTTTTAAAATGTATTTTTTGCATTTTTCAGAGTGGCCCTTTGATTAATTTACAATTGCCTAATTTGTTATGTCCAAATGATGTGACAAGGCTAAGACGGGGCAGGGTGAAAACAGAATTATGATATTTTATGGACATGTAGCAATTCCCTCCAAAAGTGTAATTATTGTACACTGCAAACATAAAATTTATAAAATTAAGTGTGATCTTGGTGACATGTTACACTCTTGTGATTTTTTAAAAGTGGAATAAAGACCTTTGACTACAGTGTTTGTCAATAATGCTTCAGCATCCACCCGGGTCTCATCAGGACCTCGCCGTTCTGAAGCAGGTCTCAGAGGATTAGGCTCAAACCATTCTTCCCCCACTTCCTACCTTTCCACACCCACAGGCCCATGTTTTATGAGTTGTGGTGAAAATGTAGCATAAATTTTTCAAAGAAAAATGTATTAGGGTAGAAGACACATTGCCATTAATCTTCCTCACATCAAACACATTTATCTTATCGTTTTTGCTGTATTTTGAAGTAGTTCTGAAAATCCACTTTCTTCAGTGTCTCTATGAAGTGTGATTAAAAATTTTTTCAGTGCTACTGCTGCATGCCATCCAGTAGAAAGGCAGACTCATAAAAACATTGTGGCAGTGCCAGGTTTACCTTATTTGCTGGGTTTGGCACCGTGTAACTTCTGGGTCCTTCAGAAGGTCAAAATATTCATAAAACGTAAGTGTTTTAAATCCATTCAGAATATCAAGGCAGCTGTGAGAGCATTACTGAAGACATTCATGAAAGAGGACTCTCGGAACAGTTTCAGAAAGTACCAAGAATGATGGGATAATTGTTCACAAAGCCAGAAATATTTTGAAGATTAATGGCATTGTGTCTTTCACTCTATTTTTAAAATTTAAATATGAATCATATTTTTCAATCACTCTGCATATCACCATTGTCCACACTGAAGCAAAGGAATTAAAAGCAGAAAATAGTGTCTAATAAGTGCCCAACATACCAGGCTTGGCTTTCACCAGTCTGTAAAACTCTCTTACAGACAAACACAGGGGGTTCAGAATGAAGAACAGAGTAAATGGCACTGACCCTAACCGTTCTTATTCTGTTTTCTAAATGGCGGCTGCCCATTAAGTCTTTGTCACACCTCAGCCAAATGACATGAACTTCAGCCCTTCTGGGAACCTAGCCAGTGTGGGGTTCAGTCTGTGAGCATCTTTAGGTGTGAAGTCTGGATCAAGCCATGCACAAGATAAGATTTCAAGTAAATATTTGTGTTCTTTACTATTCCAAGGAAAACACTGTGACCATTAGTAAAGATATGTCACCTTGAATGGATTAAGAAATACCTAACTGTTTAGTAAAACACAGTGCTGGGTGTTTCTGTGGAGAGGCACACACAGGTCAGCAAACTCAAATGGGGAAGACCCATGCTATATGTGGGTGACACTAACCAGTGGGCTTGTGGGATGGAAGGCATGAAAAGAGAAAGAGGAGTGAAATGTGCTAAATTTTGATGAGCTGTCTTCACCATTACCTTCAGGCATCAGTCTCCAGTGCTGCTGCTTCAGCATCCCACAGTAGGCTCGCGCTGACGACCCTCCTGGGAGTCCAGGTCTGGGACATTTGAGTAGTGCTGCATACTTGATCCTTCATATTCCATCCCCTTGGGCTGAACACTAACTAGATCCTCTAGCTCTCCAGAGTGTGGATAACTAATACGGACTCTCTTGCCTCTGATTTCATAAACCTACATAATAAACCCTCTTTTATAATCATACAGAATCAGTATTTTCTAGTGATTCTTTTTCTTTATAAAATCCCAACTAGTACATACATTAGATTACCTGTTGTTCACTTAAATTCACCACCAGATAAACCTAGAGCCTCAAACTCATTCCAGGATGAAGCTCTATTACCAGGAAAAATACGAGGTGGCCTTGCAGGCGGCCTGTTAGTGTTCTTTACTGTAGCTTCGGCGCCACTTTTGAAGTGTTTCCATAATAGTTGACTTAAACACTAAACATTAAAATGAGTCCCCGATTCCAAAGTTCTTGATGAAAGTGGACGCACTCTTTGAGTATAGGACATAGTGTTCCTTCCATTTGTTACTGCTCTGGTGCAGGAAACTTCTAGAATACGGCTGCTGGTAGAGCTTTGCCTGACAGAGCAGACTTGTGTTAAGTTCTGAAGTCAGAATTATTTTTCTCTAGTGCTTTCCAATTCTCCCTCATGTAACTTTCCTCACTTTTTAACCATCCTACCTACATGAATTAGTCTTTCATACCATTTGAAAACCCAATAATCTGAAAATGAATAAGTATAAATAGTATTTGATAGTTTTATAGAAAATGCTTACTCTCCCAAAAGCAACTAAAATGAGGGAAATATTGTCTAATGATGTTTTTGTATGTGCCATTCTTAAAAGGACTTAGAGCAACTGAAATGTCTGAGTGTCCAAAAATAACTGTCCATTCTTTCATACAACAAGACTTTTCTGACAGTGTGCATGCTGGGACCTCTCAGCTTGACCTAATGTGCACGGAGACTACCAAAGCAAATACCTCAACTAATTCACTCAGTGAACACTTGCTCTGATGCCTACTGTACTAAATTGAGTAGCAAAAAATAGGATTAACTGTCCAATTAAAAACTGAAGCGTTTTTTTTAAAACAGTTGAGCCTGCCTATACAAGGAAGTTATTAATAAAATAATCCATTAAATTTAAAATAGACAGTAGTTTACTTGGGGATTTCCTTCTTCATCAAATCATATTTCAACCCATTTAGAAGCAATACCAAGCTTTGAGCTTTCAAAATAAATGAAAGCTCCTCAAGACATTCCTAGCACCCATAAAAATCAGAGCCAAGTGAGTGTTATTTCAGGCTGGTATTTATCCCAAGGGTAAAGTACTATAGAAAGCATGTGAAAATATATGTTTCAATCTGTATCATATTTATTGAAATACTTTTTAGCATTTTAACACTTTTCTTGGCAACTTAGACACTCAACTTTCAAACAAATTGAGTTACAAATGTACAGAAACAATGTATAGCCTATATTTCTTATTAATGAATATTCTCTTTTAACACATTTCTTCTTTATAGTTATCAACTATTTTTGAATGATACAAGATCTATGCCTTTACCTCTGTACATTGGTTCAGTGGTGGTGAATATTAACAATGCGAATTTTAATGATCTCAGCTAAGACTAAATGAGCCAAGGTTTTTGGGAAGTTGAGAAAGAGACAGACCTTAGAACCTCATGTTATTATAATATGTTAAATTGTAATACATTAAATTGTTCTTCAGTCACAGGAAAGATGGGAATCTTCAACTTTTCTGAAGAAATTTCATCCTCTTTTCTTATTTTTGTTTCCCAACATACTGCTTCCATGATTATCACAAAGACTCCCCCCCTTACATTAATTCAGATCTGCTGTGTTCTATATTTGGGCATTTTTTCATTGGAACCCAAAGGAGCACACTCAGTCTGGCTCCCGAAATTTGTCCATCTCCTCTCAACACTGCTAATTTTAATGAATAGGTCAAAAATACATTCTTTCAAAACTTTTTATAATCAAAGAGAAAAAGAGACCACTACCATAACAACATTCGATTCATACATGTCAATATGAGTTTCCAAATGAGTCCAGTTAATCTGAGCACAAACCATTTTATTTGGACTTAGGACAGCTATGGTATTTCCTTTTAATTATATAAGTCATATTGAGGACACTACTGAATAGAATCCATGATATGCTTTAAATAATAAATGACAGCTTACATTTTGTTTATAATCCCATCTATTTAGCCATTTAATATGAAAAGGTTTGGTAGACTAGAATTAATTGGTTGGCAAACTTTTTGTATTTGATTACTGTAACTGAATTCATGTCTAACTTTTAATCACTATCTAGGTAGCTGTCTGAGCACGTTATCTATTCAAGTGCTTCAAATCCAGACTTTCTCTCTTGTATGTATTCTGTTTCATACAACTGTGGAATAACTCTGTTAAAAGAAGAGCCAGTGAAAAGAGACCTGTAACCGCGGCTAGTTCTTGCCATGACCCTTGTGAATTGTTTAGAGACATGGTAAAGAGTGGCAACAACCCCATACCAGCTTTCATATGTTCCAATTTTCCAGTTGTGGGTCTGGTAATTCTTTGTGTTTACTTCTTTTGCTGGTATATATTGTTATTGTCTATGATCCAGCTACCTCCTTGATTCCTTGGAAAATTTTATCAGAGGAACACTGCAGATTTGGATGGGTGAATTTCAGGAACAAAACACAGCATGGTTAAAAATATTAGAATTAGGATCACATTTTCACTGGATTCTGAAAATGCTAGACTCCTGGAGCAGACTTCCAGTGCAGAAGACCGAAAAGGTATACAGTGGGAATCTGCTACTTTCTTGCATGGGCACTGGAAAACTGAAATTTCATTGGGTGACAAAAACAATAAAATGACTAGTGAAGACACCGGCAATGTCACAATATACCTGCTCTTATGTGTAAATTTCGCTGCCTTTGTTTTGGGGGATTTTTCTGTAATTATAGAATTTTCCATTTATATTCACATTTTTAGTGGTCCAAGATGATCCCTCCGTTACTGAGCATACAGACTCTACTTTGTTAAGGTTGTTATACTCAGATCTTGGAGTAGCAGCCATCAGTCGTGACAGGAGAAAGAGAATGGAGAGCACCATGGTCTGTAAAAATGCCAGAGCAACGACGGAAGTACACTGACCTTAGGGCTCAGTAAAGAGGAGGCAAATTTCTTCTGGGGCTCAAAAGAGTTTGGCTTATTAAAAGGAATACATAATGCTTTAATAAGAGTAATGAAAGTCATAACCATTCAAGACGGAGATATCAGAATAAGCAAAGACATGCCAGAGGAAGCTCAATGGTAACAATCTCAGAAACAGCTAAATGGAGCAGAGAAATTTTATGAGAAACAATAACTGGAATCTTGGTTCTGCCACCAACTTTGGGTTTTTTGGATGTCTTTTTAACATCTTGAGATGTCATTTATAAATTAGATGTCAAGTTATCTCCCCTGAAGAACTCATGTGAGGAGAAATTCAGACAATATATAACACTTTGTTTTGAGTTAAATACCCCAGAAATTATAACAATGTATTAAAGGATTTTTGCATAAGGACATGATGTAATTTGAATTAACAATTTATTATCCTAAGCACAATTATTTTCTTGAAAAGTGAAAAGAGGAATAAATAATATTTTTACCAATGTTGAGCTTCAAAAAAAACAAATAATGTATGATTAGTATATATATATATATATATATATATATATATATATATATATAATTGACCCATATAATAAATAGCTTCTCTGAGATTGTGCCCACAGAGTGTTAAGTCCTTAGAGTTCAATGATACTATTAATGGTGAACTTTGGTTTCATAGTAGTAAGTACTTAACAGTGAGAAAGAATATAGTAAGAACTGTGTATTCAACTACATAATGAATGGGAAAGGAAGATGAGTCTGTCTTAAAGTAGTCCTAAAATCAGACTTTAGAATCTGAATCCACATTTAACAGTACTTGACCTAACCCCCTATTTTCCAATAAGGAGATCAAGAAGCAAATACATGGAGACAGTGCAGTCTGCCTCTCTCAAAAACAGTAACACCCATGAGAAATTGTCTTGGTCTATTCAGTAAGAAAAATTTTTAATGGTGGGAGCTTTTCTGAAAATAAATTTATTTACTTAAACTTTAAACATTATTATTTTATACTTAATAAGTGTTCATACTACAAACCATTTCCTTATAGTAAAGTAAATGATAGGTATTTCTGCTATCCTTTTTGAGCAACATACAAAATAATCACTTTTGTCACCATATTCCTTTTTTAAAATATTTAATGCTTCATGAAACCAAACATCCAGGATATACTGAGTTAAGAAACATGGGGAAAGCATTTTCAAGACTGAGCAGTGAAAAGATGCAGTGATAGCACAGGGTCTTAGCTCATCTCCAATAGAGCCCAGTGCGAGTTTTTTCCAGAATCTCAAGGCCATACTCATGAAAATACCCATTTTCCTGCGTTCTCTCCTCACCATGTTTTAGGTCTTCTGTTCTGAACAAAATTTTTCTAAGTGAAGAAGGATTAAAAATTCTAATTTAAAAATTTTGTATTCATCTATTCCCACCTGTTAGCCATTTTTAATGCTTTTATAGTGAACAAATAATGATAAACCAAAGAATTACGGTTTTGTTATATTTTATTGACTTCTTTACCTATAATTGACCTAAGTTGTAAGACCTAGACTTCTTGACCAAGTCTTTATATAGGCATACATGTTTTTAGATATGTACATATAATATATAAAGGTGAGTATATGTATATATGTTTACATATAAACATATATGTATATGTGTATTGTATGTAATATGTAAATGTTTGTATATGTGTATGTGTATATGAATAAGTATATATTATATATGAGTGTTTATATATGAATGAATGTATAATATATAAATGTATGCACCTGAATAAATATATATTACATATTAATGTTTATATATAAATCAATATATATTATAAATGTTTATATATGCATATGTATATATATCTTACTTCACAGAACTACTTCTAACCATGGAAGTTTCTTTCAGTGATTTAGCTGTGCTGCCCTGTCTACCTCAATGCCCTGAATCAAATAAAAACACTTACACTGAGTCTTCATTTTGACTTTTGGGACAGTCCAGAAGTTGCCCTGTGCCGGAAGCAGCGGATGAGGTGGATGAGCACACAGCGCGATACGTTTCCGGGGCTGCCTTTCCGTCGGATGGCATCAGCAACAGCATTCACTGAGTTTTTTATCATAACTCAAAGCTTCTTAAGTAAAAGCACTTCCTGAGCTGCCTGAAAAAGTAGCAAGAATGGTGAGATCAGTGTGTCGACATAAAGGGGAATATTTTGAGGGGGATTAATGGTACTCTGTTATTTACTATAACAAATTTTTAAATTTAAAAATGTGCTATATTTTTGGTCACCTCTTGGAATGTGATAATTGATTATTTCTTTCTAAAGCCTAAAGTCAATTTTTGTTAATACCATGCTAGCTTCTGCTCATGGGTTATGGACAAGCATTGTTCCTAGGACCAAGACATGGAAATTGTTACTCATCCAGGGCCCAAACATAGATTATAATATCAAAAATACAAATTGGAAGTCCCTTATAAACATGAAGGAAGGGTAATGACTGTCACCATGTTCCCAAGGTCTCCTACCTCCAAACCAACACTGTGTGTTTTAAAGACATTAGTCACTTTACTAAAACATTTTCTTGACCATGTGTGGGTTCCCCTCTCACCTCTCCGTCACTGCCCCCTATGAGGCCCGATAGTATCCTGCTCTTTGGTGTTCCATAGCAGAGACTTCAGGGTAACTCTAACCTCTACAATGTATCATATGTCCAAAATTTACTTGTCTTTGTCCAACAGTGAATTCTCCAAATTTAGTTTATCTCAGAAATGTATAAGAGAAACTTAGTCTAAAAATACCTTCACTGTTCTATGAATGACTAATACGATATTTATGTTTAAATAGGTAGTCATACCTTGGTATGTACTGGAGAGGGTTCCAAAATCTTGAAGGATACCAAAACCCCCAGATGCATAAGTCCCTAAAATAAAATGGCACAGTGTTTGTACATAACTTACATTCTCCAACAAACTGTAAATCATCTCTAAATTACTTAAAGTCAGTACCTAAAACAAGGCAAATATTACATAAATAATTATTATATTTATCATTTGGAGAGAGACAAGGAAAGAAAGGCAGTATATGTTGTACTTTATTTAAAATATTTTTGATCTGTAATTGTTTAAATCCGTGGATGTAGAAGCTGTGGATATGGACACAAGACTGTACTTACTTCCGTAATATACACTATGTTAGGACAAAGAATGAAAGTGAATAAAATACCTCAGTCAGTGTATGGGAAAAATACTCTCAAACAAGAGCATGAAGTGGAATGTCTTCAAGGGCACTCTTGCAATAATTCCTGTTTCTCAGAAGGTCTTCCTTCCTTCTTCCTCTGAAAGTGCACACTCTTGACAGTCCTGAATATTAATACCGTTTGTACATGGCTCTCACAGAATCTCACAGCCTTGGGGATTCTCATAGGAACGTAGAAATGGCTTAGAGTGGGTGGATTCCTATACATCCATGCTTTTCATAAGGCAAGGGCTTATGTGTTAGTAGGACACAAGTTTACTGATTATTAGCTTAAAAGTCACAGGACTGGCGATGTAGCTCTGCAGTAAAGCCTTAGGCTAGCCTCTCAGTTCAGTTTGCAACAGTGCGAACAACAACCATAAACGTTGTCACAGAACTGTACGATGTAAGTAAATTTTTCTTTTTGCTATCTTAAGTTAACTTTCTTATCTATAAAAAAAGAGTGGCCATATGTTCCTTGCAAGACTGACACTAGCATTAGGAAGCATAGATGACAGTAGAAGGGTATTTGAAATAATGTAGGCATTTTTCAAATGTTAGGGCCACCTGATTCCTGGCTCTTATTCTTTTTACTTTGGAACCATGCGTGGGATTGCACATGTGCACCTGAATTAAACAATTGGATTGTTATTATTATTTTTTCTTCGTACACTTATCCATGAAAGAAATAAGTATTCTAAAAATATTTCATAAAATTTTATTACAACATTTTTTGCATATAATGTTTTCTAGTATTACTTTTCCATTTGGCTAGACATTACTATCATGGTTAATAACTATGGGCTCAGTTTTCTTAAAATATCCTGACCTAGTTGCATGTGTGTGTGCATTTTTCAATATTTGAAACAACGTTTATAGCTTTAATTGGACCTTCATTGTTCCTGTCAGAGGATGAAGTTGAAGGTAGTCTAACATGGAAGCAATGAAACAAAGTTTGGAGAAATGGTGATTTTCTGAGATCCATTCACTGAACTCTGATTTCTTTCCACACTTCAAATGATATTCCTATTGAATCCAAATAATATCAGTGGTTAGTAGGGCTCTATGGAGATTAAAGGGGTATAAGAATCTACCTTAGAGATTTTAAATATATGTCTGGGCTGCTGGGAAATATTTAATGGGCCTCTACTAAAATGGGTTTTAAATTGAGGTATGGAGGTCATCAAAATTACAAAACACACATTGCTTTCTTTCAAAGACCTCTTTTACTGCCAGCTAAATGCCTCCATATAGATTGTTATGTACCAGGGACGTTTTGATGTTTAATATTTCACTTGCACTAGGAAATAAGAACAAAATCACTAGTTATATTGCATTACTTGGACAAAAATTCTCTACAGCTATATTTTCCAATAGTTTTCTCATGACTACAGCTAAAACCCCAAACTAATCCCAACAGAGTATCATTTTGTCTTTTTTTCCTTTTTTCTAAGAAAATGTCTCAGTCTTAGCAAAATTGACAGAGAATCCTATGACCTTAGGGGATACTGTATTCTTGACATGCTATGATAGGTCTCTGGCCCCTGTCTTTCATATAACAACTTCCTACCTAAAACAAAAAGAATAGCTTACGTGTGTCTCACAGAGAATGACATGTATAATAAATTTTTAAAATGTAAAATTTAGATATCATCATGTCAATTACCAAAGCAATCTTGGAAGTTCTTAACTGTGCATGGAATGTGGTCATGGATGTCAGGTATGGAGGACTTCTTTCTCCATGTTGCTTCACATGTCTCTTATAATCTCCTCTCCTGAGGGATGGATCTAGGATACAGAGGAAAAAGAGACATTACAATGAATTCCACAGAAATAAAAAGGGTCATAAGCAAATACAGTGAACAAATTTGCAACAAGTTGGAAAATAAGAGAAATGACTAAATTCCTAGATGCTCAACTTACCAAGGCTGAATCAGGAAGAAATAGGAAAATATAGTTGTTTCCATTTCTTCTGTGAATTTATTGTACTAATAAAGTGCTTTCTGTTTTTCTTACCTTGAGTGGCATAAACATACTGCTTGATTGCCTTAATCTCAGTGGGATCCTGGTATTAGGAAAACATGAAAATTTATCATGAAGTATGAAAACTTTTTGAAAATTGAAAAAATTTTTAATTACAGGATGATGAATTATGTAAGAGTATATGAGTTTTGACAAAACAATTTAACCTCATCAAATGTTAATCACCCCTTCAAAGTTCATTATTAAAAAGGAACCAATGACCATTGAGTCAAAATTTTTGAGATTCTCAAATGTGTTTTTATTTTTATACTATTATGTTTAAATAGGTGAAACTATTTATAAATGAGACATGCTTCAAATTTTTAAAAACCATTAAACACACATGAAATAAATCTGCTTTTATGGGAAGAAAGTACTTTCATGTTCATATATTTCAAAGGAAATTTGAGAATTGACTCAGTTTCCTGATGTAACAAAGTACCAACTTTCACCATGACATCAAGCCCACATGCTTGCCCTGCAAGTGCCAGGCCACCAAGGCACAACTTAGTTGAAAAACTTTAGTTATAATACAATTCTTTCTGTAACAGTTTCAAGGAGTACCCTGTGCTAATGTGTTACTTGGGATTGCACAAGTATTTCTGACTACATTCCCTACAAATATCAAAGGTTAGCTTTATAGGAAGACAATAGAGAGGGACTCCCAAGAAAGTGGAAGTGGGGAAAATGGGTTGACTTTTTGAGAATTATTCATGCATATGTCCTCATCTAGTATATAACAACAGAAACACACACAGTAGCAGTCGCACTCTATATTTAATATCAAGGAGAGAAGCGAATCTTAAATTAAACAAGAATCCAACAAACACAACTTGCCAATGCCCACCGAATCTTTTCTGGGGAGAATACCCAAAAGTCTGATGTTAATGCCCCATGAAGGCGGATGTATTAGACGGATATTTCATAGTTTAGCACACAGCCAAACCCCACAGAGCGGATGCGGAAACAGATTTGTGGGCTACACCATCAGAGTGCTTGACTCAGTGGGTATAGTGTGTAGCTTGAGAATTTATATTTTTAAGAATTTTCCTAAGAGACCCTGAATGATATCTCTGATTCTGGATCCACACTCTCAGAGCCATTTCTAAGCCAACAGAAATTTCTGAACTGAAATGAAATTGTTGGTGCTCAACTCATTCATTTCTGTTCCCCACAAATCTGAAGAATATACCATGTCCAGAAGGAATCAAATACTGTAGCAAGACAAGGTATGTCTTTACTCTGCATCATTTTTAGCAACAAGTTGGTTATTTGATTCCCTGGATTTACAGATCAGTTGCTTTGAGAAGGGCATCTCTATGTTTTATTAGGTCAATGTAATAAAATTTTAAGGCAGTACTCAGTTTAAAAAGGAATGTAATTTTTTAGTAAAATTTTAGGTATGGAGATGAGTATTTAGAAAAGAATTCACAATAAATAATAAATGTAAAAATCTCATAAGTACCACAACCATCCTGACATGCGGAAAATAATCATTCTAGCTCCTGCCACTGTATGATTACTTTTTCTACTAACCACACAGCAGCTAGGTGCCGTAACACACACTTAGGCAATGATGTGGCTCATCTTTTCTTCCCATAAATGCAGTGTTCCCAGATGCCTGAACCACTCTAGTGCTACTCCAGTGTCACTGGAAAAGTTTTTATTGTAAGAACCAATAGATTTAATAAATTGCAAGTATACTGTGGGATCATGTAAGCCTGTGATTAGACTTATACAGACTTAGAATGGTCTATGTAATTTAGGGACCCAAAACTTTGAGCTTATATGATCCCAGAAAACATATCAGCAGAAAGAGAAGAAAGTTTAAAAGCTGATCAGATCTAAATTCCCAAGGATTGACAGTGGTAGAGTTTGAAAAGCTGAGATTTAGAGTTTGATCAGCATAGATTCAGCAAGATTAAGGTTAACAGTGGCATACCCTACATCAAGGAGTACCACATGCCTGAAATTCTTAGACATGACACCAGCTTTTGACTTTCTGCAAGTAGAAAATGTTCCAGTTTCCCCCTTCTCTTCTACATCTGAGTTTTTCTCTGGATATGTGCAAAACTGTGATAAGAAGGAACACGAAGCCACTAACAATGGTAAGAAGCTTTTCTAAGTGGTCTTCATAGCAAGTAGTTCAGAAGGAAGGAAGGTGGTGGGGGTGGATCAAGTGGGTCTGGATATTTGTTCTGTTGATAGTTGGCTATATTAATCTCTCTGTACTTGAGTTTATTCAGCTGTAAAATAGGAATAAAGTACCTCCTTGATAAGATTGTCATAAGGGCTAGTTGAATTAGTATATGCAAATATGTACAATAGTTGAATAACTACTCAATAAAAGTTAGCCGTCATTATTGAGAAAATAAAAGGCACTTAAAATGTGATTTCCAAAGCTGCAGCAGAGAAGATTTTTGGGCTTATTTCTACTCTCTCTCTTAACACTAAAATTAGCATCTTTCCCAGTCCAGTTCCTGGGTAACTGCTGTTGCTATTCTAGGCCATCTGTGATCTTCAGTGGCACCAAGTTTGGCGTTTCCAAACCATGGCTAGATCCCGTCACAACTTCTAGTGATCTGTTGTCTGTTTATTTGCAGAATTGGTCATAATTTAGTGCTTTTTGTATAAATTGTCTACATTACCTCTGAAAATTCTGCAGTTGTCTACTGAGGCGCCAGCATTTGGATGGGTGTTATAACACTACATTTTCTCTTCATTACAAGTCCTAAAAATAGGGTGCAACTGACTAACGTTTCAGCCTTCACAGCAAGATTTGGTTTGTCAGGAAATGGTGTGGGAGTAGTTCTCATATGCACCGAAGGTGCAAAGTGCAAAACAAAAATAACTCAACAAGAGTTTAACAGCCTTTCTATGTATGCTATTTACAAAGGCCACAATCTGGAGTTCCAGGCAGAGCCTTGGGAAGCTCAGGAGACCCTTCTGGAAGAGGAAATAATGCCAATACAGATTACACAAAAGGGAATATGGAATGAGGAAAGACATGGTTTAATTTATTATCCCTGTCCTCTTTATCAGTACTGTATCCATGTCTGTTCTAGCATCGATAGGACTTTGAGTTTAAACTTGGAAGGATACTTCAGCAATAGAATGCATGAAGATGTACCAAGACAGCTCTCAAGCATTGCTGCTGAATTTCTGTATGTGTGGATTCCCATCCTCTCTGGTCGATGATTCGTTTTGTTTCAGCTGTTTTATTTTCTTATATAAAACAAACCATGTTGTATTAGTGCATTTTAATTGCCTTTTCACTTTCTGTGATGTCACAGTGTTTAATAGCAAATAATTTGCAAACATCATGACACTTCAGAATTATTGTTCTTACCATTCAATAGAAAACCTAAATATAGGCATGAGGCAGAAGAAAATGTTTTCTTCTTTAATATGACCTCAATTAAAACAACAAGCTATAATATTTGATGCATCTTTATTCCAACTATAACAAACATCATATTCATGAAGAAGCTAAAATTCTCAGACGAATATTATTAAATCATTCTGCTGCCCCCTTTTTGCATTTATTGTTAGCCTTTCTATTACCAACTTAGAAGAAAATTCTAGTACATTTCATGGCATTGAGAATGAATTCTTTATTTTCATACCAATGAAATACTGTCACAAACACCTTTCTCAGGCTAAAGAAGATTTAGAATAGCTTTGCTTTATCACAGCTTGCACTGTGCTCTTGGAGTTAATAGATACACAAATGAAATAACCGAAGAGATTTTCCCCTTTGCATTTTTGAGGTACTTTCTCATCAAAAGTTTTTCAGGTTTACAATATGGAAAACTTTCTCTTTGTACTTAAAACTCAGAGGGCAAGGAAAGCACACAATTTTATGTGCGAAGTAAAGAAGATGATGGATTAAAACAGATGTAGAATGTTTGCTGTTGTATAAGACTATTAGGGACCCTGCTTGTTCTGGTTTTTGTAATTTGTCCGTGTCCTACTTTATATAACTCAATCTATTGTGAGCCAAACATGAAATAAGCAAACACAGTGTTCCATATTTCACTTTGTCAGCAAATTTAAAAAGTGGAGAACAAACACAGTAGTCATCATGGTTCTTAAATACAAAATGAAGCATTTTTTAAGTTCCAGGGATGGTGAAAAACAGAAGGTTAAGGAGATTTTTTTAAAAAAACAATGAGTAGATGTGTTTGTTACTGTTGATGGACAAGCTTATCCATTTACTTCAATTAATAAGAGTGAGCACATCAATACGTAAGCTTGAGTTTTTCCAATTTGACAGGGAATAATGGGGCTGGGAAAATGTCACAACAGTTTAGGCCTGCCTCACCGGCTTTAACTAGTTCAGTTACAGTGGGAATGCATCTTGCTAAGATTCCGTACTATTCATAACAACACTGCATCTGTCAGCTCACTGAGGGTTCAAAATCTGTGACAATTAATGGTTTAAAATCAAATCTTTTCATGGGTTATTCATTTAGGCACTAAGTAAAATCAAGTTGAAATATTTATGAACAATATGAAAATGTGGAAACTTTCTTTAGAAACCTGTCTTTTCATATTGAATCATGAATGAAACCAACTATGTTTGACAAAAAAAATCAAGCAGCTATTTCATCAAATAGCCTAGCTACTCACACTTTCCATATTCTCAAGATTCTTTCTAAAAGCTAACAGATATTGGCAGAGAAACTTGAGGGATTTTTAAAAGTTCATGATTTCATGAATGTGAACAGGTGAGAGCAAATCAAGCTATCAGCAGAATTGACGATGGATATCAAAATAAAATAATAGTAGTAAATTGCTTTAGTGCCAGCTGACTCAATAAATACATGCTTTCCTTTGAAACAGTAAAGCTTGGCTGATTAATAACCATATGGAAGGGGAAAGAGAAACTGGCAGTGTTTTAGAGACAAAAGCAAGAGCCTATTTATACTATTCCAGGGCCAAAGGAGTTAGTGAAAGCACTGGCTTCCAAGGTTCCATGGAGATTAGGAAGGAGCTCCAAGGACAGAGGGCATCTGCATGAATTACAGTTTCTTTGGAGCAAGAACAGCACTTTTTACAGATTTTCATATCCGCAGCTTCTAGCACAACCCTTGTCATACACAAGGAATTCAACCATTGTTTCCTAATGGGCTACATTCTTCTAGACCTCTCTGCACAGTCTAGCTAATTAAACATCTCCAAGAAAGGATACATAAAATGTAAAGCCGGACAGAAACTCAGAGGACAGCCTTACTTAGCTTGCCCCCAAACTTAGCTTCACACCACTGTTAAGTCTTCACTTCATTCTGTGTGTTACCACCTCTACGAGACCCTCTTTGACACTCAGAGCACCCTAAAAAGGCATGCACATTCTCCCCTATCTTTTGCCTTACTGGTTGAAAATAATATAGCACTTAACTGTGTTGTATGTCAATAACTCTATTTGACTCCACAACCATAATTAAAATTTATACTTAAAATCTCTTTTTCTTATTTTTTTAATCACCTGACTCTAGAAACCAGCATGTCTCTAGCACTAAGTAAATGCACAATAAATATCTGACTGCATGTTGATTTGCTTTGGACAATTCTATTGTAGTGAAGGTAAATTTTAGTTACAAGGTAGTAGGAAACATAGAGTCAAAACAACTGTTTAACTTAAGTGGAGTCCTCTTCACACAGAGGAAGTAAAACACAACCAAGTGTTTGAGTTATAACCTCAGTCCCTCGGGATGTAACCTTATTTGAAGATGAGGTCTTTATATGGGGAATCAACTTAAAAACAGGCATTAAGGAGCTCCCTAATCCCATATGACTTGTGTCCTAAAGAAAGGAAATTGCAAACACAGGCACAAATGGAAGTAAGACAGACTCAGGAAGAAGATGACTATCTAGAGCAAATTCTTTCCACACAGCTTTTAGCAGGAACCAGACCTGAGAGAACCATAGTCTCAGACTTTATGTCTCGAGAATTAGAAGACAATAAATTTCCGTTATTTAAACTGCATTGTTATAACAGTCCCAGAACACTTGTACAAGTATCTAGGTCCCTTGCCTATTGAGAAGAAAAGTTAAAAAAAAGTAGCGCATAACAGCATTGCAGCACTTGTCAGAGAAGGCAGATAATGTAAAAACCGCTGCAGAATTTCACAAACTACAAAATCTTGCACTCATCTCTGCTACAGGAAACACTCCTTTGTGCTATTACTATGCTGCACTTGCTTTGTGTTCAAATGGTTTTTGTATTATGAAAATGGGTCTTCAAGTAAGATGGAAAATTACATTTGCTGTAATCAATCAGACTCTTCTGAAAACTAGATTATTAAAAATGCCTTCATTTGATTACCTAGGCGAAAATTTAAATGGAAAATGGTGATTCTAAATATAGAATAAGTATGGATAATGTGATGAGAAGACCTATATTCATTCCTAACATTAATATATTTTTAAGTTTTATTAACACCTACCATAACACAGGTTTGATATATTAAACATGATTTACTTGGGTTTATCAACTCAACGACTATCAGCTAAACTAAGTGGACTGCTTTCAGGAACAGAAATAGAGACAAAGAAAAAAAGAAGAGTATGTTTACTGAGATAATATATGAGGTAGTGTGAGAGAAATAAAGTGCATAAAAATGCTTATGTGAAAACTATTCATTTAAGAGAATATACCTGAGAAGATACTATAAGGTAAAATCAGTGATGTGTCACTGTTTGGTTGTTTAAGCAGTTTTATTTTTAAATGTTTTAATCATATTTCAGGCCCAAGAATGTTTGAATTTGCTTTCTTTTGGACAGAAAATGAAGTCCCATTCTGTCAGGAGAGAAAATACAAGAGTAAGAAAATACAGAGCAGCATTAGTATCACAGAAAAATTCTTGGCTTTTAATAAGCTCATACAAACCTGCAATAATAAGTGAAAAGAACCATGAATATCTAGAGCATATTTCACTGAAATAGAAATTTCTGAAATGTAAGCCCTGGTCTGCTTTACACTCTGAAGACCCAGTGTGCCAACTTGTGCTTTTCCATCATTCATTACAGCTGCTCTTACAGACAGATAAGCAATTGCTCAACAAACATAAAATACAAACTTATAAATCCTTAAGAAAAAATATTTTGAAAGGTTATAGTAGAGATTTAAGGGTAAAATATTTAAAACATTTATTTGCTTAAAAATTGAAGTCATAAAATGTTGTGTAATCTAGCTCTTTGGCTCCAAAAACACATTTTCATTACTTCAGTGAGTCCTTATTGATCACTAAATTATTTTGACATATGTATGGTCACACATTGTTTGCATATATATGGAAATATACTGCATAAATTCTTATTTGATTCTGAAATGAATGCAAATTTCTATTTTCAGCTTCTTAAGTAAATGTGATTTTCCTTAAATATAACAGCTGCTGAAAAATACTTGGTTATATTTTGGAAGTCAACATTTGTCAAGTTTGAATCAATAGAAAATAATTTCTGTTTCCTATAACTTCATTTTGAGCAAGAGACACAGAATAACAGATAATTAGGAGTATGCAGAATCTTTCATTAAAAATTACTTTTAAGACATTTGCAAATATGCCTGTAATGATTTTGGTTGTCTAAGTTTCCACATCTGAAAAATGATGATCATACTACTCTGCAATGATGATAGGCTAAACCAGTGACAGTTATAGGAATTGAATAGACAGTGACTTAAGAGAAATAGCTCAATGAAATTCCATTATTTTTCTTCTTTTGTTGCACTTACCTATCAAAAACTCCTTTGCATCCCATCAATTCAAACACTGTCACTCTACTCCTATAGCCTATAACCAGATGGCTGAAGATATGTCACATGTCCCTGTAGACAGGAGTGTTAAGTACTAGCTAGTTCCTCCATACTGCTAGGGAATCTTTCTACAAGTCCTTTACCAGCTACTTTAATCCTACTGGTTTTCTATGACTCTGTTTCTCTAAGCTTCGAGGGGATACTATCTGTATACTGAACATTCTGGATACTATGTTTTGCGACTCTACATTCTGTTTCATCTTCTTTCTGTCCATATCAGTCCCCTGTTGAGTTTTATACAAGGGGCAGTGGGGTGTGTATGCTCAGCTTCCCTGGGGGCCCTGTTGGAAACACCCTTGGACACTAATCCTAGCTGTCTTTGCAGATTGCAGGATGGACGTCTAACTTCTGCTTCTCTTCTCAAAATTACTCTTTCTTCTATTCCCTTCACTTTCACATAACCTGACCTCTACTTCCAAAAGAAGTACCGAGATCTTCAGGGGAAATGTTTGAATTGCTTTTCTAGTACATACAGTAAATGTACCTGTATGCATTTATTTTCTGAATTTCAGTTCCTGAAAGCCAATTCACCTCAGATTCAGTGATTTGCTAGGACCTGAAGGACTCAGGAAAATTGCTATATTCCTGGTTACAGTTTATAACAGTAAAATAATACAGGCTACAATGACCACAATAAAATCAAGTAGAGCAAAGTCCAAGTCACCAGACACAGGTTTCCTGGTATCCCTTCCAGTGGGGTTACATACGGATGCTTCCAATTCTATAAGCAACAATGTATGAAAACTTACACAAATATTGCCCACAAAGGATGCCCACCTGAGCCTTTTTATTTAGGATTTTGATTGGAGAGTCAGCAACACAGATATGCAGGACCACGTAATTGACTTCAACTATTCAGACTCCAGCTCCTCAACTCCCAGAGCAAAGTCAGATGTTATCCCTGAGTTACACTGTCAGGCTGAATTTGTCTCTTCAAATGGGTGCAGCATGCCCCAGTGGATAAGCCATATAGAAACAGACTGGGCAGACAAAATTCTTAGAAGTCATCTCCCAGGAGCTGGATGAGGATTGGTTCTGAAGATGAGTCTTTAGAATGTACAGGGTTTTTGGCACTGGGAATTGAACTCAGGACCTTGCGCTTGCCAGGCATGTGCTTATTCCACTGAGCTATGTCCCCAGCCCTAAAGAATGTACAGGGTTAGATGAACTCAGGCCTGCAGAATTAAATCTTCCTTATTAACCCTCTTCTCTTTCCATCCCTTGACTGTCACTTCTCTCCTCAAGTTTAAAATTTCTTTCTACATCTTGAAATCCCACTCTCTTATTCCTACCCATGTTCTTCTTTCTATCAGTCATTGTTCTACTCATTCAGCCCTCCTATTAAGTTGAGACTACACCTGTGATAGCAGCAAAGCCACCTAGTGAGGGGTCATGAGACAAGGCCAAGCATCATTCCTAAGCCTCTTATGTTACTAGAGCCTCATGAGGAGGCAAGTCTTTACCCACTAATTGACATTTCACTCCCTTCATCCACTCTGGTGATAGAATGATGGATCCCAAATATATCCATATGTAATCATCACCCATTGGAATATGTTACTTTCTATAACAAGGTTCACATTGCAAACATAATCCAGTCTGAGGATCTTGAAATGGCATAGTCATCCTACTTTATCCACTTTATGTTAATCTAACTCCATAGATCCTTTGTTTTTTTATTTTAGAAACATAAAAGTACAAAAACATATTGACAAACAGACACCCATTATCATAGAAAATAGTACAATCACAACTAATCTATACACAGGTGATATGGTCTCAACAGTAGTTGTTGCTTTATCCATTGATATCTTCGAATTGTAGATGTATGGACCCATATACAGACATGCAAATTTAGTCAGGCCGTTGATCCTCTCAACAACAGAAAAAAAAAAAAAAAAAAAGAAAACACAAGAACCAAAAATCCAAAGACAAGAAAGAAAACAGGCATACATCAACAACAGCAACAACATCAACAACAGCATCAACAGAAAAAAAACACCGCTTGTTGCTGCTTTACATATTGATATCTTCGAAGTGTGTGTTCAGGCTAACACATACAGATATACACTATTAATCTAATATCCTGTCATCGATTATTGCTTAGCAT
>PVLD010010381.1:0-71083 GCA_004027595.1 Dinomys branickii | reverse complement strand
TAAACTAAGAGACATGAAGGAAATCTGTTCTAAAACAAAGAACAGATGGGATGAAGGAAAGTAGAAAAGAAAAAGACAAAAATGTATGTAGGTATATATGAATATGCATATATGCAGGAGGGCTAATATGGTTCTACTATTGTATTATATCACTTAATGCTAAGCAATAATCGATGACGGGTTATTTGATCAATCTTGTGTGTCTGTATGTGTTATCCTGAACACACACTTCGAAGATATCAATATGTAAAGCAGCAACTATTGGTTTGTTGTTGTTGTTGTTGTTGTTGTTGCTGTTGTTGTTGTTTGCCTGTTTTGTTTTTTGTCTTTGGATTTTTGGTTTTTGTGTTTTTTCTGTTGTTGAGAGGATTGTCTGACTAAATTTGCATGTGTGTATATGGGCTTATATATTTACACTTCGAAGATATCAATGGATAAAGCAATAACCACTGTTGAGACCATATCACCTTGTCTATAGATTAGTTGTGATTGTACTATTTTTTATGCTAATTGGTGTCTGTTTGTCAATATGTTTTTGTACTTTTATTTTTTTAAAATTAAAAAAAAACAAAAAAGGCAACATTAGCTCTCTTTTTGGTGATGAAACTGTTCTCCATCTTTGGCTATCAATATTCTGAATGCCAGTTTCCTGATTGTGATATTGTACCATTGTTTGGCATATTATTCTCATTGAGGAAAACTAGGTAAAATGTACCCAGGGTTACTCTGCATTATTTCTTAAAACTGGTATATGAATCTACAATTACCCAAAAATAACAAGCATTTAAAAACTTAAGAAAAAGTCTTTTGTAAACTCTGTGCAGTTTAGAAAGGAGACAAGTAATTAAAATTCATATCAATAAGGAGGTCCTGCAAATCACTGAGAAGATAATCCTAAAAAGAAATGCGCAATGAATTATGACCCAATTAACTTAGGAAAAAATGCATATCTTAGTTTGTAATCAAGAAAGCATACTTTAAAATTAAAATGTATTTTAAAGATTTATGTGCCAAGGAACTGAAGAAATGGTCATCTGTATTTGGTGTTAATAGTAGTGTAAATCAGAAAACCTCAAGCACAGTACCAATTTAGCAATATGTAATACAATTTTAAAAACGTAATGCACATACAAATGACCCATTAATTGAGTCTATATTCTAAACTGTACTAAGTGACCTCTATAATGTCAATATCACTGACACTTCCATGTCAGGATCATAGTAAGTGGACGGAAAAGAAGTTTCAAACATAGTCTCTGCTCTTAAACATATGCATATTAATATTAAAATTCTACTACACTGAATTACAGAAAAATAATTTACGTGTCAAGGTTGAATGATTAATGTTATGCATTATTCTTGCAGCTAGAGAAAGAAAAGACAGGGGGACAGGAAGGACTATACTTTCTTCAGACATGTTACTAAATCTGAACTATTTGTTCCCTAAAAGACTGGAAAGTTGGGAAGATAACGTATTGAAAGAAGTTGTAACTCTGGTCACCTCTGGCTTGGAAGAGCGTTGACAATCCAGATAAAGTTATGGGTAAAGCAGAACTTCATTTGGAAACTACAACTAGCAAAATTAGACTTGCATATGACAAGCTCTAGGCAAAGGAAATCGCTTGTATAAGATAACAGGTTCTAGGCAAAGGAAATCTTCAGACAGTGAACCACATAGGTGTGATGTGAGATCATGCTGGCTTCTGTGGGTCAGTCCTAGTTGAGAAGGACAGCATGCATCCAGAAGACTTGCTTTTGTTATCATGTCTGAGAAGAGAAATCAAAGCTCCAAATGCACTGAAATTGGCAGCTCAATCCTTTCCAAGAAGAAAAGACTTTTCTTTGTTAACACAGAAGCCCATGGACAAAGGTCATCAGAAAACCAAGCATCTATGGGGATGCAAATATCAAAGATTACTTGCAAATAAGCCAAAACTAACAAACATCATTATTTGTGGCAAGATTAGCTCTCAGTCTAGTTGAGTCTCTCTTTGGGCATTTAAACTAAACTTCTGGATTTAATTCCAACACCTGTTTTGAAAAGGTGTTTTAAAAAAGTGTTTGGGAAAACAATCTCCAAGGTTTTTCATGATATGCATAATTCTGTTTATGTTTCTCCTGGATTCTCTTTTTAACACGAAAAGAGATTCATGTGGAAATAATTCATAGAGAAATACTTCAGATATAAGGGAACTGTGCATATAAAATTATAGGCTCAAGCATCTACAGAGATTTCTCATTGCTTTTCACTTTGGCAGAGGATGAAAGAACTTCATTTTGTTTTCTAATGTGAAATATTTTCACAGGGTTAAAAGTTTTAATCGACCAAGGATGTGATAAAGGGTCTAGTTCTCTATTAAGATATATTTGCTGACTTGTTTTAAGTATCTCCTTCTTCTTCCTCTTTGGTTCCACCTCTAAAATGGCAGAAAAGAAAGGTTGTGCTCTCTATTGGAGACCGCTGAAAATTCCAACTGCAGAAAACTCCAGCCGATAAAAACTCCTAAGCACTGTAAAAGCTCAACTCCTTTCTACTCACCTTTCTCTCAGAGTTCTTCGTGCGAGTAACAAACCAATTCAAAACCTGTGGGCATGAGACATCAATAGTCTCAACACAAAAACCATTATTTGAGTGTGTAGGTGAGGTGTCTGTTTTTTTCCTATGGAAAACCCAAAATGACAGAACCAAAAGCAGGGTGGCCATGGCCATCATTTGTCTCCTGCTTGCTAACAGCCCTGCTGCCTTCTGTAAGCAATAATTTTGAGCGTTGGCTGCCTGGCTGATGTCCTTTTAGAGCTGCACTGCTGTCTTCAAGTAGCACATGCCATGGCTGTGTTGCCTCGTGTGGCATCGCCATGTTCCACCCAGCATCTGGGATGCAGAAACGAGAATTGAGACCATCCTTACAGTGGCCCTGGGTTGTGGGTCTTGGCTTCAGCCTAGATCTAGCGTGCATTTCAATTTCATCATAAGCCATGATGGAACTTAGGCTAAGGACTATGACTCACCCTGTGGTGTGCCTTGTGTCTGAATCAGGCATTTACCTTATTCTAAAGCATAGTTGCAGAAGACTGATACCATGTCCAGTATGAGTCCACTTTTGTGAATAAGGAGCTGTTACTCTCAGGCAAGCTGAGGCTCATGCTTTTATAAGCAGACAGCTCCCTGATCTATTACAAAATGCATTTACTACAGGTGCTACTTTCTTTGCCTCTGTTACAAAGGAGACCCAGATCTTGGGATTATAGGAGAAATCACAGTATTTGGAATATGCTTGTGCACAGCCAAGGAATTAATTCAACCAGTGACATAGGGGAGACTTATCATTGTTTTGATTTATGGTTTTTTAAATTCTCTTTAAAATAAAATAATTTTTTTGAAAATGACATTATTAGAGAAAAAATACTTACAAATATGAGCTGGATAGAGAATACCTCCCACCTCCAAGTATTTCTAGTAATCAGAGGGGAAAAGAGAGATAGAAAGAAAGAAATCCATTATGTAGGTCAGAAACTGAAAGATGAAACAAATGTCCACAAGTTGGTCCAACTTGAAGTCCAAATTAAAAGAATTCATGGGACAAAAGATAAGGTAGCAAGTAGCTTTTGTATCTGAATATAAGTACTGAATTAACTTTATGATTTGCTGAAATGCACAAATTGGCAAACTTTCATGGTCCTAATCATTACAGGGGATGGAATCACTGTTATACCTAGGGATCAGAGGCCATTGAAATAGGTACTCCTTCTAATCTCAGAGAAGTATATCCAGGGGAGCATTTCTCTAAATGTAAAATAGAGGAAAAAGACTCATGGCCCACTTTACTGTCGCAATTGCCTGAAGTGCCATGATCCCAGAAACTGTGGCACGAAAATACCCCAGAGAATGCACGAGCTCTAAACCAAAGAAAAGACAAATCAAAATTAAATGAATTCTCCAGCACTTATAAATTAGCTCAGGAAAATAGGACCTTGTAAGATAGTTCAAACGTGCCAAGTACATTAAAATAAAACCTCTGCAGACTAAAAGTTTACACTATCATAGAGCTTCTGTATTTACTGATGGGGAATTTAGCCTCAATGCTTTTATGCTTTACAACTTACTTTAGCCTATTTTAACTTGGAAAGAGTGAACAGTGCCTTACATTCTATTACTGCAGCGTTTATACCACTGCTGTGCCCAACAGACTGAAAATACTGACTCTCCCCCACATTAGCAACTGGTAAATATTTTGCTATCATAATTTTAGCTAATATGTCTGTTCAGTACCAATTTCAGGAATGCCTCCAGCAGTTTGCCTTCACATGCAAAGTGACACCATACATCCTAAGGTCTGAGCTAACCCAAGATCCTTAGTATCGCACACAGTCTTTGCAGAAAGATCTTGACTGTCATCCAACTCTCCCCAAGAGCGCAGATAAGGCATTACCCTGATTATCTCTTCCTTTGCAGAGGTCCATTTCACAAACTCACTCCAAGTGTATGAATATAAAAGGGGGGCAAGCCATCTCTCTCCCTCCCACCTCAGTTAAATACTGGAAAATTATTTGGTGAGCTGAATCATTATTCAGTTGGCCCCTGATGCTGTTAAACAGACAAACAAACAAAGAAAGAAACAGCTATTGACTCTCTCAAAAATCACAAAGTTAAAAAGAAACACAGCACTGTTTAGGGTTCTAAATAAAACTTACCTATCTGACTTAAATATATGGTGTTATTTGTGAACCATCTTTGTGAACTGCCTGCCCCTGGATGAGGACTCAAAAAATGCTGTGATATTGTCCAAACTATATTATAAGAGGCATTTCTGGTAACATTCTCTCCAAACATGTCTTCTGTTTAGACATTTAAGAAAAAATTTTCATCCCTCCCAGAAGCCTTCCACCACCTATGATGGCCACATTTTCCCCAGGGATTTCTAACAGAAGGAGCTTCTGCCTTCACCCCTTTCAATGTGCTTTCAGAGTGGTAACAGCTGGCCACATACTGGGCTTTCCTGGAAACAGAGGCTCCCATAGGCCGTGCGACTGTTATTTTCCCTGATGTCAACTGATAGTGCCAATACAATCTCATGAATAATATTGAATTTGTGGTGTCTCCTTTAATGGGTACTAAATTACCATATATATCTATATCAATGCTGAATTCTTATTTTCCTGTTGCTAATTATCTATTTCTGACCAATACCATCCAAGTTTGGTTATTGAATTTTGTTGCATGCATATTGCCTCATACTTAACAGAACCAGTTCACTTCTTACTTCTGACCCCAGCTGACATGAGGGCTTTTAAAATTTCCTAGACCAACACATCTTCTTCCTATAGGTGGAAGTGCTAATTCACTTCCTACACGATCAACCATGCAGGAAATCTGGAGGAAATTCTGATTATCAGCTTGTGGTTTCCAAAGTTCACACTCATGAGAATCTTCTGAGAGCTTTAAACAACCCCAGTGCTGATGCTGTAGCCCTAATAATATACCAGTTAGTGACGTCAGAATTCCTGGAAGTAGAAGCCACGCACCAGGAATTTTTAGGAGCTCCAAGGTGATTCCAATATGCACTCAAGTTTGGGAACCACTGTGTTGAGCAGATTCAAATGGCGTATGTTAATCATGGTGTAGATCATGCACTGATTATTCAGCAGGTGCTATGATCAATCCCTTTGATATTGATATGACAATGATTATCTATCTATCACCAATCTGTCTGTCTGTCTGCCATCTTCCTACGTCAATTCCTTGACAAAGCTGAGAGTCCTACCATCATGCACTCCTGACAGTGATGTCTCACCTCTAGATTTTCACTTGAACCATCCTATTAATCTCCGTATTAGACCAACTAGAGTTCCCGTCACTGAATGTTTCTACTAAATGGTCATTCACCTGTGGATGTATCCAATCCATTGCTCTTAATCCTGCATGACATAGAAAGGTCAAATCGTTAACCTTTTTCTAAAGGATTATGTTGGACCACTACTATGATTTGTATTCTGCAAGTTTATTGTGACATATCACATAAAAGAAAATTCAAACAAATAGTATACATCTGAGATGTAGAAACAATACTTAGGAAATCAAACAAGATTGTGAGAACAAATTATCTGGGGCTTCTTTATGTTTTGAAGGCTCTTACAGTTAAAACATTTATATTTCAAAATAAAGTTTCATAGTTTAACTTTAATTGCTTTTTATCTCTTATTCCAGCCTTGGGTGGGCTTCCAGGTTTACTCATTTGTGTTTGGCGTCATAATGATCAGTGCTCTTTGCTGACACCCTACAGAATGGGGCCAACTCTCCTCCATTGATCAGCTTCCCTTGTAAGGTAAATGTGTCAGGTATAATTGAATGAAAAAAAAAACACATATAGAAGAATGAAGCCAAGTAATCTCATCTGCTGCTTATTTTTATTTGTTTTTAATTAGAACGAAGGTACAAAAATCCATTTGCTCAAAGTTAATCTTAATTGCACTTCCTCAAATTTATTTTCCCTATTTTATTTTCCTGCCAATAAGGAGTTTTGTAATAAGACACAGCAGTGTTGTTGGCTATCATCTGTTGCCTACAGTTTAATTTTGTACATGACTTTCACATTAAGGGATCTTAATTTTGTCTCATGGCATTTATTATTTGTGCTGCTCTTTTCATTGACCAAAAATCTTCCCACATTAATTACTTAAGGTAAAGCCTGACAAAACCCTGTTTCATGAGCTGTAGCATCTCTTCAAGAATCACTGTTTTCCTCCCCTGGCTTTGTGATGTACAGCAGAAACATCACTGGTGAGACATCTCCAGCAGAAGGGTCATGGCTACCTTAACATCTTGGCCACCAATAGAGAAACCCTCTTGATATGGAATAAAGACTGATATATCCACAGGGGAACAGTTTCAGGAAAAGGACCCTGATACATCTGCCCTCATTTCCAGACCACAATATGCAGTGTAGGCTGATGTATATCACAGCCTCTAAGACAGCCTTCACTAGTGTGTATTGTTTGTCCCTTTCCTACAAAAGACAATTTAAATATAGCTCATCGAGGAATTCTCTGAAAATAATAATTAGATCCTGTTTATCAACATAATTTATCTTTGAACTTAGGTCACCACATCATATAGTCAGTGCAATTACTTTCCTTCAATGTAACGATGACCTAAACACACTTGGTAATTGGAAAGATCATGGGCTTCAGTGTGAAATAGAAATGGCTCCCATTTGAGCCATAGCATTTAAGATCTGTGTGACTTTGTAAAAATTACTTAAACCTTCTGAGGTCTAATATCATCATCCATAAAACATGAACATAGTACAATCCTAGGAGTGTTATTGAAAGGATCATATATGACAGTGGTTTTGTAAATTCCTTCTCAGCAGAACAATTTCTAACAAAGAAATACATGGCATTTTATGCACAGAAGAGCCACATGAAAAGCAGATTTAAAAAAAAAACTGATTCTTGACCAAAAGTTTGGTATTGCCAAATTATTTGTTAAAATCTTTAAGAAGTGAAACATAAGTTATGGGGAAGGTTTCACTGGAAGTTCTGAAAGACTTTGCATGGAACATACACTTATTTGTTCCCTCAGTCCTTTTTTGCTGTACAGTACCTTGTGTTTGACAGTACTGTTATGTGTGGGGGATTCAAGGGTGAGTAGGACAGAACAAACCTATCCCTTGGGATGTTGTGCTCTAGTCAGGTAGAATGACTGTTGAGAAATAAGCAAATATAATTATGATGTTGATCTGAAAGTGACTGTATCCTTGTGAGATAAAGAAGAAATTAATTTATGAAAAGATGAGGAGGGAAGAAATTGAGCAGTTACATCCTCAATGTGGGGAAGTTGTTAGTGTATAAAGAGTTGGTGATGTCATTGGAGAAAAGATGTTCAAAAAACAATATCTCATATATGCTGAGGCAGAATCACTGTTAACCCATTTGAAAAGAAAGTAAATTCATGAGACAAGAGTGACAGAAAATGCAGTCAGACTTAAACAAAGGCTGCAAAAAAGAGTTAGGATTTTATTCTCTCCATGGAGAAAGCATTAAGGCGTTTTAAGAAGAGAAGCAGTATACTGAAACTAATTTCCTACAGGGTTATTTTGCCTGCTTGCAAGGAGCTGGAAGGGACACAAGAGTCACAGTCAAACAAACGTACTCCAGCAGTGATACACATCTAACTAATATAATGGTAAGAGAAATAAGTACACTGACACACCCACAGAGACCATTAATGTGACGCCTTCATTCTAAAGTTAAAAGCAAGTAACTTCTGACTTCAAAAATTGTGTACATATAATTACATAAATAACCACATTTTAAAAATAAAGGTAGAATAGGATTCAGGGTGTCTACCCTAAAGGTATGGGGAGGCAGATATGTTAGTAAGAGGCATATGATTCATGGAGGTTATTTTCAAGGTCCATGGGTGATTTTTTTAAAAAGTTATTTAACGGTACGTCTTAGAAACTGAAAAAGCAGAGCAGGAGATGGCAGTCATAAAACAATGGAGAGAGATCATGGGTCAAAATTATGATTTATCTAAGTCAGTACAAGGTCCTTAACAAAAATGTAGATGATTCCCAATTCCTCTTTGCAATAGAAAATTTCAATTATGTGAGCCATTTTATGAAATATTACCATGTAATATACATATATATTTGTAAAAATATTATAGAATTATACCTTATAACATAAAATGTAATATGTTGATTATTATTTAACTTCAAAATAAACTTTTTAGAAGAATTAAAATACAGATAATAATTTTAAATTATAGATTAATACTATAGATTCTTAAATAATGGAATATAATTTATATTTAATATAATTACAACGATATAATTAATATGGTTTATTTTTCAGGAAATTTTCATTTAACCTTTTAGATTACTTCAAATTGAAGATATGACTATAATTCTAATATGTTGTGATATTTGATTTTAATGACTATAACTCAAAATATATCTCACCAGAAAATATAGAATCAGGTTGGAAAATTGGCTCACTGGTACACCTCATTTTGAAACCTTCTCCATTCTTGGAAAGGCTATTGTTGCTGTTAAAATTTGACAAACTTATTACACAAAGTTGTTCTTGCAAACAAGTTAAATGTTTATGTCTTTTATTTGTATATAGGTAAAAACTTCTATTCCTGAGTCCACTACATGAACAGCTTTGAAAGAATCTGTGACTGACATATCTATATTGTTTTCTGACAAAAAAATCATATAATAATGAAAATGTTTTCAATTAATTTAATCGTTTTCATGTTGAAAAAGTTATTTTGCTCCTTAATTTTAAAGCATTTTCTTTAACATGAAGGGTATAGTTGGGTTTCTCTTACAAATTCTGCTTGATAGAATACTCTGGAAAATACTCGTTATAGGATCATAGGATAGTGTATTTCTACCTTTATTTTTTAAAGTAGATCTTCTTTAAATTCAATACCTGTAACATTTTGTCCTCACATAATCAATGAGCTCGCGTGTAGAAAACATTATTTTTTCTTTGTAAGAGTGAGTGCTCTATTTGAAGACGAAAGGGCCCCAGGATCACTTCCAAAATGTTTTGACAGCTCTTGGTAAACCCTTGTATTGCTGAGTAAGTGCTTAAACCAGTGAATTTTAAAAGGCATTTTAAACCCCAGTGAATATTCTGAGAATGTTCATTTAATTTTATCAAACTTGAGGTCTGAGTGTATGCAGATAATCAGAAAGTACACCCACATATCCTTTGCTGTCATCCCTTGGGTAAGCAATGGAAAGAGTCCATCTCATTTCAACTTCTCATCAGCACATGGAGAGCCGGAATCAGTCTGTGGTTCTGAGGATTAAACAATACTAGAGGAAATTAGTGCCCGGCTGTGTCAGGATATAACATGCATTGGCATGGTTACTGGTACTCAGAAGCTATTATTCATGTGTGGAACATCGAGCACGCATCCTGCTGATGACAAGTCAAGGGATATCTGATGCATGTGCAAGAATTGTGCAAAAAGAAAGAAATATAACTGCCTTCTAATCATTTACAAAAATTGCTGGGATGGTATTCTCAAGAGGGCTTTGTCAATTTTATTTATCTTGTGATTTTTTTCAAATTTTATTCTTTATGACTACATGTTTGCTATGTTTCAAAAAGTATTCATTGCGGTGGGGGACAAGTTTCTGTAGAGCAATGGAAAGGATGATCATCACTGGGAAAGACTCTGGGGAGTAAATAGGAGGCAAAGAGATGAGGCTTGCAAATGAGTCCAAACACAGAAGCGCACACAGAGCGCACCAGAAGTGTGAGGGCCGCTCCCGTGTCAAGGTGTGATGGGCGCCATCTTGGTTTTCATATGGTCCTAATGGCCAACATCAGAGCTTAGAAGAGCCTTCTCTCAATCTAATATTTAAGATTCCTTAGAAAATTAACAATCCCAAAGGCCCTCAATGTTTCCTAGAGAAACATTTACAGCATTGACTCATCTTCAAAAGTGACGAGCGATGTTGTGTGCTCAGCCATGACAACAGTTCCTAATTTAACATATTAAGCAATGAGACATTCAGCTGCACTGTGACACTTTAATTATTGCAACAGTTAACTGTGATTATTAAACTTATTACACATGTCACATTCATCCCTTAGGGGTAACGAAAAAGTTACCAGATCAAATATACATCAACTGCATACTGCTCGGTGGCTGAGAATGGCTGATGACATAGCAGGATATGTGTTAAGCATGTATCCCAGAAGCTTGAAGGAAAAACATAGGCAGTGTTTTATTTCTCCATCATGTTAATGGAAAGGGGCAATTCAGCCTCCCAAAATGAGCAAGGAAATATCTATGAATCACCTAAACCAACGGAGCAAGCCCATCTTTTTTGCCCAGCAGCTATCTAGATCAGCAGAAAAATTAGAATGTGGCAATGGCCACTTGAATATTAAAGTCTGTTCTACACAGCCTGCCATTTCTCACTACCTTATAGATGTCTTCATCTGAGCAGTACCTGTGCTAGCAAGTGATAGGAGCACCTATCCACTCCCTCCAGCACTTGCGCTCTCAGCCTGCCTTACCCCTCCCAGGCTCAGAGCTGCAAGGCAGGAGGTAGCACTTCTCTGTGCTGTCTCCCTCTGACAAGGCCTTGACCCCATCTTTTTTGACTTTATCTTTTGAAATTCTCCCAAATTAATTTGAGGTAATGGTCACGTGCAGGACCTTTCCATATTTTGACAAAACTGGCTAGAGATAGAGAATACAGCCACAATCCAGCTCCCTTAAAATTCCGAGCTGAACACGTCAGACCCAGTTGAACAGAGACCCTTTTTCAATTCTAGAGTCCCTTTTTCAAAGTGATATGTGTTTGAAATATGTAGTTACATTTATTTTGAAGAAAATAAAGAAATATCTATCTATCTATCTATCTATCTATCTATCTATCTACACACATACACAAATATTCTAAATCGTTTTCAGCAATTCCCATCCTTTTCCTCCCCCAGTCTTATCCTCTTTCCTTTGGCCAAAGAATTTATCTCCTTGCTTCTGGATGGAACATTAGGAAGCTCAGAAAAAACTATGAGTTCAGTTCCCCTGATATCATTATTAACTTTTCTCGGTGGAAATCTTACTTGCTTTTGGTTGTTATCATTTTAAGTTCAATATTTTAATACAAAATATAATTTTTACTGATCTTACAGTTCTACATATTTGATTATAATTTTACTCAGTGCTTTGTAATGAGTGTAATGCAAAGGGATATTTATACTAAAAGAATTCAAATTACTGAGATTGTCACACCCATAAGAGTCGATGTAAAGTTAAAATATAGAAATACTTTCTTCTATTGGAATAATACTTCTGGTGAAACTTAGTGTGGTTTTTTTCTTTCAAAAGTAAAAGAACAAAAACACTAACAAACATACACACAGTAGCATAAGAACAGTACAAAAACCGAACTATAGATAAGGTGGCAGGGGATCAACAATGGTTGTTGTATTACATGTTGGTAGCTTCAAAGTGTATACTCAGGACAATACAAATGGACATACAAGGTTGATCAAACAACTAATCACCGATTGTTTCCCACATCAATATGACATGAGACAACAGTGCAACCATGTCAGCCATCCTGCACATACATACATACCTACACAGCTATCCCCCTCTTCCTCTTCTCCTTCCCTTCATCCCGATTGCTCTCTACCCTTGAGCAGTCTCCCTTCATACCTCCCAATCTATATTCCTACCTCCAGGTTCTTACACTAATGATACTATATGCTGTTTGCATATGCACATCTGGTTTACCTCACTTAAGAGTATGGTCTCTAATTGTGACCATTTGCCTATAAAAGCCCATAGATTGTCTTTCGTTACAGCTGAATAATATTCCATTGTGTAAAAATGCCACAGTTTTTTAATGCAGTCCTCTGTGGATGGACATTTGGGTTGTTTTTTAGTGTGTTTATGTAGTATGCTGATCAAACATTTTTAATTTTGTCTTTTAATCTAAAAATCACGTATTAAGAAGATGGTTAACTAGAACAACTACCCTGGAAAGTATGGAGACCTTCAAAAAACTAAAAATAGTAATTCCATTTGATGCAGTTATTCCCCTTTTAGATATTTTCCCTAAAGAGTTATAGACATGATATTACACTGGTACATGCATACCCATGTTATAACAGCATAATGCAGAACAGATAAATCTTGGAATAAGTCTATACGTCCATCAACAGATGAATGCATAAAGAAAATATGGTATTTATAAATAGTGGTGTACTGCTTTGCCATAAAGGATATACTTGAGTCATTTGTAGGAAAACCAATGTACCTGGAAGCTATAATAACTGAAATAAGTTAGACCCACAAGCTTAAATATTGTGTCGTTTCTTTTCTATGGAAACCTAAAATATAAATGAAAGATAAAATAAGGGATAGGTAACAGTAGGCTAGTAGGGAGATAGATTGTTCTCAAATGAGAAGGGCATCAAGTGATGCAAAGAGGTGGGAGGGAAGGGAAAATGGGATGAGAACATAGTTAGAATGTGTTATGTACATACAGCAGTTCCGCACAGAGAGAGTGATCAATACATGCTGCAAACACGTATTAATAAAAAAATAAAAACTGAAAAAAGATGGTGAATGATTTGTACAGTCAGAGCAGGCACACGAAGCAAAAGTCTGCCTCGCAGCCATTGAAATATTCTCAAACCACTACAGAGGGCCCTCCGTAACATAACAAGTTGGGTACAGAAAGCATCAGGTTTATGCCTCTGTAAGACACATTCTATCCATGTGTTTCCCAAAGACATATTCTATCAATGACTAATAAGTCATTTCCTAATATCAGCTTCTTGCTGGTTTTGAATTTGTCAGAAATGATGAGGTTAATGCTTCCAAACGCCCACAAAGCCTGCATGCAGTAGATTAGGAGACTCACAAATGTGTGGTTGGAATGTTCACCCCTGAGCTAAGGTATTCTCTGTAGTGGAGGAAGTTGATAAACCAGGCTGAAGAGAGCCTTGGTAAAAGCCTCTGGAGGTTGAAATTTCATGAGCAGCAGGTTGATTTGCTTGTTTTAGAGTTTGATTTTATAAAGTAATTAATAATAATAATAATAATAATAATAATAAATCACAGTATATGAGTTGGTAAATTTAAGTAGGCTGTTCTCCTAGCTTAGACATTGTGAATTGCTCTGCCATAAAGCATATCTCACTGTAGTTTTTTGAAGATGGAAAGGAAGAGGAGCATCCCAAATTGGATTAAAACTAAGAAATGCTTTCTTTCTTGACTTGCCAAAACCAAGAGGATGGTATAACATCGCCCCACTGCTTTATCACAGCAGAGAGAGAGAGAGGGACTCAGAGACTCAGAGTTAGGACCGAGGATCCTGCAGTAGAGTCCAGCCACAGATGGAGAGAAGGTGATTTGCAAGGTGACAACCCACAACCAGTGTGCTAAAGATCTTAGTGACAGCGTGCTCTCCAGTGCATCCATCAGGCACAGCCTCAAACAAACTAAAACACATGGAGAATTCAGCTTGAGATAAGATGCTTTGAAATGGATAGCTTTAATTCTCATATATGCAACAACCCTATGAGGAAGTTTCCCTCATCACTCTCTTGGCAGTGGAAGAGTGGAGGCCTAAAGAGACAAAGTAACTTGCCCAAGTCATACAACTCTTACTGGTAAGAATAGTATTTAAACCAAAACTTTAGGACTTGGAGTCTGTGAGCCTAGTCAAGATGAAGACTCTCCACTTAAGATGTGACACTAGTAACTATCCCATTCAGGTGCACAGAGTAAGAACAGAAAAACACAGGACAGAAGTAAATTGATGGCATTACAGAAAGACTATTCAAATAGGACCAAACAAAGATCATTTGCCTTGGTAGACTTGCTTATAGTTTTTAACATTTCCCTCATCAAGATAAGCTAGTAAAGTTGGTAGTTTGTTACCTTGTTATTTTCACAACAAATTTTATTATACAGTTTATGATTCTTCTTCTGTGGAGTGAATTCAATTATTCTCATGTAATTCTTTCATTGTCATCACAAAAGTCCTTATTAACCCAACACTAGCTGGTATTTTAACAGATGGCCAGAGAAATTGTGATCACACTGCATTCTTCCAATATATATTGACCATCCGGTATACTTTAGGAAGCATGCTTTTGATATCCATACTGAAGGACAGAACATTATATATATACTTTTTTTTTACAAACAAAGGTCCTACACCTCTGAACCTATAGAAGCCCACCAGATCTGAAAGGAGATGGGGTCACAACCAAAGTACATGTCTATACAAGGTACAACATATGCCAAATGATTTTGAGAGAGAAAATAACTGACTACATACTTTTTATAGTCTACTTGTTGGGCACCGGAAGTGCAAGCTGTAGTCTGGAGTGAGAGGAAAGGGATGGAATGTCAACTCAACAACCTGTTTCCTCTGTTTCCCTTTTCTCCTCCTACAAAAGATTACTTGTTCTTTGGGGATTTTCAGTTAAATGGGAACTGAATACATTAACCTTTTCTGTTTATAATACATCCATAAGAACAGCTCTGGCATGCCCTGCAATTATAGGGCTGGGCCCACAGGAAAGCTTCTATGATATCCAGCAAATATGTGACAAAAATTAGTCCAGGTGAGGCTTGAAATGCAAAAATAAACTAATTCATTTAAAGAAGAATCTTTCCATTCTGAATTAGAGAAAAAGGCCAAGACTACATGTTTGACAAACTCTTTTCTGAAATGAGGTTACATTAAACATTCTGCCAGTCATGTTTCAAATATAAAATATATGTACAGGACTTTGTCACTTACATGGTAGTTTTACGTATGTTGTCTCATTTGATCCTAACGACAACCTGCAAGGTCAGTAGGAAGAGAAGGCTTGAAAGGAAAGAAAGGAAGGAGCTGGAGACAACGGAGCACGTACTCTATGCTGGCACTCTCTGGTTGCACGTATGCTTCACATTTCTATTTTTGTAAGTGTCAAGATTCAGAAAAGCGAAATGACCAACCTAATGTCTCTTGGGGAGTGTCTTTGTTACTTTTCTCTCATTGCTGGCACCAAATACTTGATGTCCAAAATCAAGAAAGCTTTCTTTAGCTCACAACTTTTGGTGGTTTCAGTCCGTACTCTGCTGGCTCCAAGGCAGATACATGGCAGAGGGCAACAGTTCATGGCAGTGGAATACAGCAAAAGCCACAAGAGCAAAAAAGGAGGAGCAGTGGTGAGCAGCCTCTTTCCCTCCCTTACACTGCATGCAAACTACCTGCCCCAGGGCACGTGTAGCCCTCACACCCATAATTCCAACATTGGACCATGAATCATTCATAAACTGCAAAAGCCCACCCCATGCATGCATGTGGCTTTTGAGGGGACACCTGGACACAAACCATAACAGGGGGACATTCTTAGAGCGCTGTGAGCAGGAGAGGCCTTCGATGTATATATGGGACCTCCCTTAATATTGGAGGGCATTTGGTGTCTGTGGCCCCACAAATTAAACAGCAATAGCATTCCTGAATTAATGTGGCAACTAGAAATGTGTTTACTCATTTCCACCTTCCACTCATTATGCTGAGTGTCTAGAGAAGTGCATACATACTAACTCTATTTGAGAATTGCAACTGCATCCCAAACTCCCCAACTTAAAGATCTCTTTAACTATACTTGCCAGTTCCTTCCCTACTCTTCTGCATCAGAACAGAGTGGTCAGCTTGGCCATACATGAAGAAGGTGAGCTCTTATCTGGAGCTGGAAAATCTGTGTGTGTGTGTGTGTGTGTGTGTGTGTGTGTGTGTGTGCGTGCATGTGCACACATGCACGCATGCACATGAAAAGCATGGTTGAGGGGTTGACAGTGTGGAAAACGAGTTAAGGGGACAGGAAGTTGTGAACGAACACTCTGGCCCAGATACAGATTCTGAATCTGACTATTGAAAGCAGGTCAGGACAAGGTTATAGTGTGTTTGGATCCAGGATACTGAGAGGGAATTAGAAGAGACAAAGGATTTAATGGGAAAACGCTATTAAACAAGAGCAAAAAGAACAAAAAAAGGGCAGAGGTTGTAGCTCTGACATAGTGGAACTGACTACCATGTATGAGACCTGAGTTTGGCCCCCAGCACTGAGGAAGATTAAAATAAAGTAAAGAAATAATAGGGCCAAGATGCCTTCAAACAAGCCTCTACATCTGGTCCTTTCAGAAGTGGGGAGTGAGCATTGGATGGGAGGTGTCTCAGAACTCAGAGTGGTTCTGAGAGAGTGGCTAGCTAGTAGGCATTGGGTCTGGAACGCAGTTGCCTATAGGAGAAGTAAAGCCTTCTGTCAGACAGAAATGACTTTGCTCAAGTGCACTATTGAGGCCATCAGCTCAGAGTTCTAGCAGCACAGCTGGGCAGGGGTGCTTAGGCATAACCCAGAGGTTTGGTGCCGGAGACTATCAGGAAACTGCCTTACTCACGGCAGTCTCTCCAGGGAGGAATCAGAGCAGGCACCTCCATAGTTTACTCCATCTTGCATGAAAGGCGACAGGCAAGGCAGCTCCTGAGTCCAGATCCTCACAGCAAGAAGAGTAAAGTACAAAGGCCAGCAAGGAACCCCAAGCATTTCCATAAAGCACTGACAAGAGAGGTCACTAGAGGACGTTCTTAATGATAGACAGGCCTGTCAAAATTGCACCTTCTCTGACGCCAGTCTTTGCATATAGGTCCGGCCTTACTGATGACAGAAAATAAACAGTCAGATACCAGGAAGGATTTGAAAGTCTTTGGGCGGGGGACATTGTGCCAAAATAGTTCCCCTGCTTATATCTTCTCTTCTGCATTGTGATAATCTGCCTTTGTTAAACTGAATCAGGTGATGCCTTCAGCCTAATGCTATTTAAGAACAGCATTCATTTTAAATTGATTTACTGAGGTACTTAAAGCAAACGTAGTTTCAAACAATATTTGTGGTGTCATGACTGGAAGCAGTACAAGCACGCGTGTTAATACAGAACACTCTGGGTGAAACTGTAAGCAGCAAGTGGTTATGATTTAAGCAATAGAGAAGGCCGTGGATTACGACAGCTAAAAAACTGGGTGGCGATATGTTGAGTCAGAAGGGGATGCAAAAGATGTATAGGAAAAATCACCTGGAGGATATGAACACCTACGTTGCTCACTACACTTGTGGTGAAATACAGTAGTATATAGCAGTGGTCCACAGCCTTTTAGGCACTAGGGACCTGTGTCTTGCACAACTACTTTTCTGTGGACTGAAGGAGGCTTTAGAATGATTCAAGCACATTACATTTATTTTGCACTTTATTTCTACCTCCATGTTATCACATAATAATGTACATATTGTACTGTTATTATTATCATGTTGCAATATTTAATGAAATACTTCTACAACTTACCATAATGCAGAATCAGTGGGAGCCCTGAGCATGTTTTCCTGTAAATAGACAGTCCCCTCTGGGGATAATGGAAAATAATCCACACAGTAGGATTTGCTATTCTATGAGAACCTAGCACTGCCACTGATCTGACAGGAAGTGGAGCTCAGGAAGCAATGGAGGCATTAGGAAGGGGGGCTGTAAATACATCTTACTTGTTTACCCACTGCTCAATTGCTCTTTGGCCTGGTTTCCAACAGGCCAAGGGCTAATACTGTTCCAATAGGCCCAGGGGTTAGGGACTCAGTGTATGTAGACTGTGCATGGAAGTATGACCCAAATCAGAGGCTCTCAATGTGCAATCTCCTGACTAGAAGCACCAGCAAGATCTAGAAATTGGAAAGATGTTTAGAACCTTAGGCCCCACCCCAGATTTCTTGACTCAGAGATTATGAGGTGGGTGCCAACAGTCTGTGTGTGCATGCCCTCCCCAGGACATTGTGATACAACCCTGGTTTGAGGACAACTGCTTTAAACTATGTTTTCTGAACTTTCTCAGCTTTGCACCTCTGCCATGCTAGCGTCACTGGGTTCTTGAGACTTCCTGTCCTTTTTCCCTTCTAGTTATGCTTATCTCATAGTTTCCTTTCCTGCATTTTACTCTCATCTGCACCCTATAGCCTCA
The DNA here is from genome assembly GCA_004027595.1 of Dinomys branickii. Classification (NCBI taxonomy): domain Eukaryota; kingdom Metazoa; phylum Chordata; class Mammalia; order Rodentia; family Dinomyidae; genus Dinomys; species Dinomys branickii. Next base: position 52,520 of record PVLD010010381.1, on the reverse strand, counting down.
CCACCAATACACATATGCAGGAAGCATACACTTGACTTTCTTAAGTATTGTCCATCCATCTTCACATCCAAGAACTACACATGTGATTGGTTTAACTTTCCTAGAAAAGAATTTACAACCATCCATCTGTATCAAGTGCACACAGGCTCACCTCAAGGATCTTCACTAGCTATATCCCATACCCATAAAATAAGCTAATTTGACTGTCCCCCTAAAATTATATGTGCTCATGTCAGCAACTAGAGTGTATCTTTATAGTTTGATAGGTACTAGAAGAAATATGTGGACTGTTTTTCATTGGACAAGAAAAACAGGAAGGAACCCATGAATAGAGTTAAATCCATTCCTCTTAATAGTTGTGTTTTTGCAAGAAATAAGTAAAAGCTTATCCTCAAAGATATGTAGCTATAAAAAGGACGTGGAAGTCTTAGAGCCATTCATGGATGATGCTTCTCTCACGAGCAAGAGGTAGAGACAGGCCTTTGAATTCAAGGTGTATATTCTTGAACTATTATTTGCTTTACTACGTGGTAAGCTGAATAATGGTATACTTCATGTTTCTTCCATTTCTATTCTTTTTGTTTTTGTTGTTCTTCCATTTTCTGTAAATGCCTCATTTGGCTGCTAGACAAAACAATAAACAGGCTTGTTGTTAATATTTGGGTAGAAATTTGAAGAACAAGAATACGTTTGGACACCAGTATAGTTTTGGCAACCATAAACACTGCGGTATACTCTAAGCAGATTGTAAATCTTACAGAGAATAGTATGTTTTCTACAGCATATAGTTTTTCCTTCATGCTGACCAAGTCTAGGAAATTCTAAAAGTAATGGACATTACAGCCCAAAATAGAATTTTTGGTCATTTACATGGCTTGCATAAGACCCATGACTTGTGTTCCAAATTGCTCTTAAAGAGCAGTCTTCACAATTGCAAAAATACAGTCATGAGTTGTTGGTCTAAATTAGCTGCCTAAATTAGCTATAGGAGCATAAGCATGCAAACCAAGAAAAGCAGACCAGACATGCAAAGAACTTGCTGGGGAAAAAAGTGCATCACCGAGCCCTGGCAGACTGAACACTACTAAATGGGTTTGTCTGATCCAATTTTCATGATTATTTAGCAGTCTCCTACCCGCAGCATCAAAGTTCCCAGGGCATATCCTAAATTGAAGGATATTTGTAATAAAAGATATAAGTCTCCAACTCTTACTTTTACAAAACATTAATAAAAATTGAATTAGAAGTAAATGCCTTGAAAGGTTGCTGGCAAAAGGTTTGAGTATTGTAATGGCGTAAATCAGATAAGAAAAAGAAATGCCCTTTTTTCTTTTATTATAGTAATAACATAAAAACCACTTTTTAAAAAAAAGTTTTGGAAAAGGCCAAAAATTTCTTCCTACATTCTAATACATCTAGAAAGGACAAATGCATTTTTTTCATATTACAAAGAATACACAGATATGAAAGGGAGCCAACACGATTAAAAGCTGCATAGCTACCTCCAACCACAACAGAATTTCTGACTCCAAATGCCCTTTTCATTATTCCTAATGAAATGAGACTTCACTTTCCCACATACTCGAAATTGTGTTAGCAGAGAGTTGAAACATGTAAATGCAGCCAAACATTCAGAAGAATACCTCCATTCTGTTTCCAAAGGGCATGTGAGGACAGCGGTTGGCGCCAAGGGAACACATGGGAAGAAAGAAGGCGGGTAGTAACTTTTTAGTACTTCATCTCTTCGGGACTTAGGCTACTTCTGTTTCTGTGGCTAATTTTGTTTCTCTATTCTATCATAAGTACAGTTGAGACTGGTTCTATGTCACAGATAACCAGCTATCGTTCAATACAACGGCCATCTCACATTGATATCCTCCAGGGCCAGTGCCAAGGTCCTCATATATGTCCTTGTGCCTACTATTTTATTATCTAAATATATGCATCACATTGTTTCCATAGATGCAGCAGAAACATTATTAAATTGGGCACTGGAATACTGGGGTCCCAAATTCAGCATCAATTTCCTCTTGTTTATGTATTTTATAACCTGCAAAATGATACAAAATAAGTAGTCACATGGCTTTGTCTAGTTATCCTAGATAGCCGTACAATCTGATTACCTGGTTTATTCTCCCTCTCCTTGTTCTACTGCCTTTTCTGCTAGTGTAAAGGAAGTTTTGGCTGAAAACAGAGGTTAGAGAGTTTGAAAGAGCAAAGCATCCAAATGATAGTGATAACTTCTCCTACGTGTAATCCTAGAAGACCATCCAAACCTGCGCCCTCATTCCTCTCTCATCCCACACTTGCCCTGGCGTACTGTGGACAGAGCAGGCTTGTTTCTGCCCTCAGCACTGTCAAGATCCTTCCAACCAAGTACTTTAATCCTTGCTGGAATGTTGTGCCTGACACAGTCTTTGCCAAAATCTCTATGTGGCTGGCTTATGCTGCGTAGTTCTGATCTAAGCTTTTATCTGACTTTCTGGTATGGGATTATCTTATTTACTAAAATAACACCTCCTTACCATATAGGAGTTCTGTAGCCAATTATCTCTTTTACTGTAATTATAATTTTCTAATTCGATTTTGAGTGTTGTTTCTTTATTAGTTGCTTAGCTTGCCCTCATCATACTATTATGCAAAGATAATTTAAGCAAGAATACTGCGGCATCCCCAGAGTAATACATGCTTACACGGTTGTCATCATTCCAATTCTACATATTGCCTTGTATTCTGTTACTCAAAATTGCAGGTGAAAATGAATTGTTAGTAATTAAACATGATATTTTCCCTGGTTTCTTTATGATCAAATTGAGGAGACTTAAAGCTTAATAGTACAAGAGCTAAATAAGATTTTAAGAGAAATAAAACCAGAGAGCCCTCATCATGCCTAATAAGAGAGCACAGGAACAATTGGAACATTTTTCTCCTAGGATGAAAAGACTAATAGAGAATTTTGTTCCCTGATTTTTGTAAACTAATTTAAAATCTCCTTTAGCCTATTTCCCCAAGAATAAATGTCTTTATGTGTCTGTGAACTTCCCCTCCTACTCCTGTAATACCCCTTAGCTGATTATCACCATCAAAGCTGATGCACTAATGAGGGCTGACATTCTTATTGCCACTTTAAAGATCACTCAAATTACAAGACTCAGGTACTTCTACCACTTGCTCTGACCGCATGAACCATTTATTTGCTTGTATCAGTTCTTTACTGCCCTCATAAGTTAACATGTTTCATTTTACATGATGTAGCCCGGGGCTCCCATACAAACAAAAATTTATTTTTATTTTAATTTTTAAAGTTGAGAATACTCTCAAGGTAGTATCACTCCTTCTGAAATCTCCAACTCTGTGGTCACACATTCTAGATGCACAGCACGTATACATCCATAGTTTCTGTCTGAGATGAATGCCACACTCTGTCAACATGTCTACCACTGCAGTTCTAAGTGGTTCGCTCATCACAGCAGATACGTTTTCTAACATGATGTTGGTCCCTTCCCCAGCGCTGCTAGAACGGGACCAATTTAGGTGAAGCTTTAGGGTTGTAAGGTAGTTCATCTCATGCAACCTTCCTGAGTTGTACATTGCCTGCTTGAAAATGATGACCAGTGCCTGCTTTCCCAGGATGCTATGTCTCTGAAATAATATATACACAAGAGATGGAGATCAGATAAGAGTAACTCCAAGACTTCAAAAGCTTCTGTGAATCCAAAAGCAGAAAAATGACTTTCTTGACATTTTATAGTGATTTGTGTCTAATTTTACTTACAAGAAAAACAATGTAATTTGGAAAAGGCTGATTATACCTTAATGGGGGCATCAAGAATATTTAGTTTCCCAGGGCAAGATAGATAGAGGCAGACTCGGAGACAGAGCCCGAGAGAAAGAGGGCCCCGGTTCCCGCTGCCTGAGGTGCAAAACACCCCCGTGAGGTGCGAAAAGCTAGCTCCGTGAGCTGTCCTGTTCCAGAGGGTCCTGCCGGGAGGCTCTTTAATTTCTCTTTTCTTTTCTGCGTCTATCTCAATACCAAAGAAGATATGAAAGCAGAGATTAAGAAAATTAGATAAGATGCTAGAAGGGCCTTAAGAGAAAAATCTTTCCCTTAAGATGTCTATGTGAAGATAGATTTCTAAAGAACGCCAGAGGCAATGCTAGGTAATATTAATTTTAAGGGCTTATTTTTTTTTCTTTTCTGAGCTCTTATTCTGGTCGTTATTCTGTCAATTCATCTGTTGCTGCTGTGTCTGCTGAACCAGGTGTTCACATGAATAGATGTTGTGTTACTGCTGCTCCTTTAGTGGCACATGATGGAGTGACTTCAGCAGTGTGGAGAAGCCATTGTGATGTGGGCAGCGTCAAGGTGTCCATGCGGTAGCACAGGCATGAGCACCCAGGGAGTGAAGGTGACCTGGGCAGCAAATGAGCTCCTGCAATCAGGCATGGAGGTGCAGTTAAAGTAAAGAAAATGGTAATATCAAGATACAGGTGTCTTAAGTATATTTATTTCATTCCTGAGACAAAATACCTGACATCAAAAGTTAAAGGAGGTTTATTTAGCTCACAGTTTATAGAGGTTTCAGTCCATAATCATCCGGCTCCAAGGCAGGGTGCATTGCAGAGGGGCAACAGTTCACGGTGGTGGAAGAGAGCAAAAGCAACAAAGAGGAGACAGGACTCTCTGTGTCCCTTATATTGTGTGCCGGCTACTGGCCTTACGGTGGGCATATCCCTCACACCCTCAACCCAGCCAACAATCAGTGGACTGCTTTCCTAACCACACACCCTTAATCCCGGTATCACATGCTCTGGGTACAACCACCTCTGCAGAAAACTTATGACTGCATGAAGCTTTAAGGGGACATCTGGACACAAACCAAAAGAATGGGTCAACTTGGAGAAACTCAGTTTACATATGTGAAAGTGCTTCAGAGTCTTTATTGCAGGATTACTGTCAAGCCTTCAAAGATGAATATAAGAACTCCTAGCAAATTGTCTTCCCTGATCATATTTGGTAAAATGTGTATGATAGTTTAACTGCATATGATGAAAGCCTTTATCCTCCCACTATGATATCACTTCCCATTCTACTCAGTCTCTTACAGAATGACATGAGTAGAGAATGCAAATCACAATATATTACTAAGGGAAAAGTACATTGTGAATATTGTTGCAATATGGAAAACCATTGTGAAACATCCTAAAATACTATTGAAGAGATTAGAAATATTTTAGAGACATTGTGGCAGATGCTCAATCTGCTCACTCTTTTCCCTCAGGCCTTACCTGGAGCTGCCATCTAACTAACATCACCTCTACTTTCCCGTGGGACATTTACCGAGTACCCAGAGAATAAAAACACCTGCATCTTACTCAAAAATAACTTCAAGTATGATTCAGGATGCTGGCAGGTCATTCTCTTGGCTACTGCATTCCTCAGCACTCATGTTAGATACTTGTAAACTATTTACATGGGGCCCTAAATTCTCAAAGTACCCTAAGCTCAGTCATGTGTAGTGATTAGTCGTGGGATAACATTGCCTTTCCTTATGGATGCATCATTGTCTCAGTTCCCCACTCCTTACTGATTCTGCCAGAGAGCACTTTCCAAATGAAACCACTTACTCTCAGAGACGTCTTTCAGGCAGGGTGTTTCTGAAGAAATTTCAGTTCGTATGCTACTTTCTTTAACCATTTTTTGTGTATTTTCTTTAAGAAAACAACAAAGTATTTCAAGTAAAAATAATGGAATATGAAACAGAAGTTGTAAACATGATCAATAAGCTGTAGAAATTACTCTGACATTGAGAAATGAATTGTACCAAAAATATTTTCCAGATTGTGGCAGGAGCAGTATTTCTTAAAGATGTATATCTTGAATGACAATATCAGGCTTTTGGTTCTCTAACCTAATTAATCAAGAAGATTTAACCATAAGGACTTATTAAAAAATACAAAATTTCTATTGATTGGACACAGAACAGAAAAATAACACAAGACTAAGAATGAACTACTAAACTGAAGCTATTGGCTGCACACAGGTTAATGAGCATTACTAATTGCATAAGAAAATTTGAAGTACCCAGAACAGTTACAGTTCCTTAAAGGAGAAGAGAGACTGCTCTGAGTGTTACTGTATATTCTTACTGCATACACTAAGAAGGCAAGGGCCTGACAGCCCTTCATCTGGACCATTTTTTTAGGGTTATATTTGCAAAAAGCAAAGCAAAGGGATGAGGTAATGTCTCCCCTTGGACAAACAGCAAGCTTACTTCCACGTACTAGAAACATGGTCATTCCCTCTGGCTCACAGTGCCTCTCTGTACAGCCCCAGTATGGGCCTGCATCCATGGTAAGACCTTCTTGTGACCTCCATGGAGGGTATGTTGAACCTGCTCAAACCTGTGCCAGTCTACATTAATCTGTAGCTTCTGGTTTTGCTGTAATAAATCCTTTATCTTTGATCCATAAAGTTCAGGTCTCCTACCAGTGTTGTTAAAAAATGGATAGGGTGAGTTGTTAATTTATAACAAAGACAAAAGCTTAGACCTGCACAGTTTTTGGCACTTCTATGTTAAACTTGACAGAGGTGATAAATGCGTTGATACTTATAAAAATGGATCCGATGTGATATTTCGAAGAGAGAGCTGAGATACAGGTAAAATAAACTTTTCTAAACTATGAATACTGAAAATCAAATTTAAATCAACTAGCAGAATAAAAGAACTAAGCTATGTTGCTTTTCTCTAGAACAGAGTTTAGCATACTTGTCACCCTATATGAACATGATCAAAGATGAAAGCAAAAATATTAAACAAAAATCATTGTTGAGCTGTATTTTAAACATACTTATATAAAATTATTTAGTATAAATATCACTTTATTAATTTAAAGATAGTTATTTTTCTAGATTTTAGGAAATTTTTGAAATTGTCAACTTTTGTAAATTAGCTGTTTGCTGCATTGCTTTTTCCATTTAAAATAAATATTCAGCCTGGCGTAGTGGTTCACATCTGTAATCCCAGCATTCAGGAAGCTAAGGCAGAAGGATTGCCGTGAGCTTGAGGCTAGCCTGAGTTAGAAAACGATTCAAGGCCAGTCTGAACTACACAGCAAGGCTCTGGCTCAAAAACACCAAAAATACAACAAATTAAAAAGTAAGTATTCAGTTAATTTCATTCAGAAATTATGTTTTTTTTTTTTCAAAAGGTCCCCAGCTTGCGCACATGCTTCACACCCCACACTTAACAGTTATGCTTACTCAGTATTTGGATGCAACCTTTAAACTTTAACACTCAGCAGTTCTACTTCATGGTCCCAGGATAGCAGAAATGCCCCACCCAGCCAGTATACTTCCGTTTGTTAGTTGCCCAGGCATAGTGCCTGGCCCAGTTCTGGTTGCTCCTGGGTCTTAGAAACAGATAGTCACTCTGATGCACAATGTATAAGCCAGTCCCCAACTGACAAGCCATTCTGTCTCTGTACTTCCTGCTTGCTTGTCTCATGTAAGCCCTAGACCACCAGAGATCATGGCCTGATATTCTGGGAATATCCTGATCAGTGCCTGTCTATGTAAATCTGCCTCCAAATCCTGGGTGTTGTTTCTGTGTTTCTGCTTCTCATTGTTCTAGCCCCTTCCTTTTCTCTCCTAAAATAAGACATTTATAGTAAAACAATCATCACTAACAATCTAATTGCTCTTTTCTTTACTGTCATCATGTAAATTATTTTGTAAGAACTTTTTTATTTGGCTTGGCTCAAATAATAGATACTTCTTGGTGTATTTTGGTGTTCAGAGAGCCCATCTTTAAGTGGTTTATGTACTTATCCCCTGCAGTGAGGGTGTTAGGAAAAACTGGCTGTCACACCACTGACTTATTTCCCTTCTGCAGTGATGGGTCAGACTGAACCAGCCTGACATGAGCCTAACAGTCTAGAAACAAATCAACACAAAAAACAAAGTTTATAAATCTGAGTCCATCAAATGACAGGTGAAGGTTTTTGCATAGTCCTTAAACTAAAAATCTCAGACAAACAGAGATATTGTACTCATTTCATGTACCATATGTACAATTTATAAAGCATGATTTCCTTTTCCTTTGCACATGGAAAGCAGAATGTCCACCACACTTCACAAGGTAGGAACCATTGGTTACTTCTGACTGTTCTTTCCTGGGCTCTGGCACACAATCACCTTTGGTTTTCCTCTCCTTCCATTTTACTTCTGCAGAAAGCTCTTGTGTATTCCCCTAAATACAGTGGTTCTTAAGCTGCTCCTCTTCCACTGCCGTCTCACTCCTTCACCTTATACCATCACACAGAATCTACCATTGACCACATTTACTGTACTGAGCCCACACCTTTCATTTGTCGACACTTCCCATGGAAGAGGAGAAAAAGAGGAGGAAGAAGAAGACGGGAAAAAATGATAAATTCAAGGGGTGACCAAAAGTATGTTTACATTTTATAAAAAGTATTACATTAAAAGACACATTGCCATCAATCCCCCTTAAAATGTTCCACTTCACTCCAAACATGATTGCAAATGTTTACTACATTCCATGGTGACTTTGACTGACTGGAGGAATGTCAAGTCAGCTGAATAACATAAATATAGACATCCCATAATGTTTTTACTTGAGAGAAATTACCATGACATTTTGAATTGATTCAGGAATCCATGACAACGCCATTAAAGACATTCATGAAAGAGGACTTCTGAAACTGCTTCAAGAAGAAGTAGCTTCGGGCTGGGGATATAGCTCAGTGGAATAAGCGCCTGCCTAGCAGGCACAGGGTCCTGAGTTCAATCCCCAGTACCGCAAAAAAAAAAAAAAAAAAAAGAAGTAGCTTCACTGCTATAATTTCTTATTTAAATATATAGTATATTTCTCAATCATACTACATATAAAACGATGAATATATATATACCAAATATATTCATATATATTATATGTACCATATATATAAGTAATATATTTAACCCTCAAACTTAAAATATTTGATATCTGGCTCTTGATAAAAAAATTTTCCTGAACTCTGGCCTACAGTGACCACAAAATGGAACTATCAGTGTCCGAAATACAGCTTGGATTGTACACTTTGAATCCATCAGACATCAAGTAGGTTATATAAAGACAATATTAGCTGAGCTTTGGACACTTTCCACATCCGCAGCCACCCACATCTCATCCTGACAGTCAGTCATTAATGCTTCGTCCTGGCTATCCCCCAGTTTTGGCCATTTAAATTTGTTAAAATGAACAGGAGAACTGAAAAAATTAATTCATTTCATAAAGTACTTACATATGCTTAAATGTGTGATCACTCTTAATTTGGAAAAGACTTGAAAGTTTTAACCAAATAATTCATGTGAATTGGATACAAGCAATGATGTTGTAATAAAAGAATGTAAGTTATTTTCCCTTTCATCATCAACCATTTCTTTCCTCTGAGTGCAAATAAAGAATAGCTTCTAGTTTTTCTACCAGGAAATGAAGACTAATTTCTAGTTTTTCTACTAGCAGATAAAATATAATTTCTTGTTTTGCTACCAGCAAATATGTTTGGTTTGCTTGTTTTTGAAAGTTACAGGAGAAGGAAGGAAAGGGAGAAGGGAGAGATAAAGAAAAAAAGAAAAAAGGAGAAAACTTGGTTGGACACATCTTGAAAAAGGAAGCAATAGAGCATAAATGCATCTTAAAGTTAGAATCTTGAAGTTTAATACAAGAATATCTTCTAATACGTTTTGACATATGTTTACCAACCCCATTCAAAGTCTCAGTTTCTGGGAGCACCACACGCTGCTTTCAGGGTGATGTCACTGTTACTGTTAGGAAAGTCTGCTTTATTTAAAGGGAGCATTCTGTCCCTTCTTTTCTAAGGCTATGGAGAAAAATGATCTATTGTTTTAATTCCTAAGACCGTGGAATTTTGTATCAGCTGCTCTGAGAAATTATTAAAGACCCCAATAATGGACACTATCTGCTTGCAGCCTCTGCACAGAGAGTGTCCGGATCCCGACCATCTAAAATGATCTTCTGTGAATCATCGTTGTTTTGCTAATGGACCTCTTCAGGGACACCTCAAGACCTGACCCCTGAATGCCAGAAATTATCTGATACTTCCTCTCCACCTGTGACAGACTCAAATATATTATAAAAACAGGTTTAATGATCCTTGATAAATAGATTCAAATAAGAAAACCTAACCTCAAAAGACAGGTGTCTGCCAACAAGCACAAAAGTACAGGAAAGCAAGAAAAAGTTTTCAAAGTAAGTTCCCTTAATGACATTGACATTCACAATTTGCAGCAAAAGTGACTCTGTATCTGACACTGTTACCATTACCAAAAGCATAGTGTGACTTTCAGACAGTTGAAAGAAAATCAACTCACACAATAACAATGATCAAAGAAGGAATGAGAAAGCCAAAATAGATAGTCTGTGGAAAGAAATATTTGTCCATTCTTTGTGGCAAGGGTCAGCAAATATTTTGTGTAAAGAGTTAGGTAGTCACCATGTTAGGTCATAAGGTCTGTCACAACTATCCTTCGCAACCTCTGTAGTAAAAAGGAGCTACGTACAATATAGGATCAAGAAGGGTTAGTCAATAGTCTGATAGTCAGACTGATAGTCAATAGTCTGACTTATCGGTGTCTCTGATGAGTCAATGACTGAAATTCGAATTTAATGGGATGTTCATATTGTTTTTCTTTTGATCATTTCGCTGTGTAAAAATACACAAAACATTCTTAGCTTTCAGGCCATAATTTATGGGATCCTATATTAGACCATGAAAATGAACTGAATAGTAAATTTTTATACTCTCAGGTTAGAATAGACCAGAAAACTAGAGTAGGATAGAGTAGGGCAGGCTAGGGTAGAGCAGAGTGAGAAGAGTAATAAAGAATAGAAACAAAAATGTTATAAAGAAAAAGGGAGAAAATTTAACTATTGTGTTCTTTATAGCCATGTATTCAAGACCGACTGCTTGAGGACCTCTATGTTTTAGTACATTTGTTATTTATCTTTTGCTTAGGAACACTGCAATACAAATCAATCAGGTTAATAAGAAAGGTCATGTTGCCTCACCTTCTGCATGTGTAGAGAATTACCAATATGGAAAGGTACCTGCTCTCAGGTGTGTATTATAGTAGCTGAAGTGACATGCTATCTCAATTGTCCCATAATGCCAAAGAAGTTTAAGGCTATTTAGAAGTAGGGTGTAGAAATGTACATCTGTCAAGGGTATTCATGTTGTACCAAGAAAAAGTACAGTATGGAAGAAAGCATGGTATCAGAGCTGGCTAACATTGCAGTTCTACTAATTGTTAAATGTGTGATTTAGCATGAGGAAAATATGCCCCCTGACTCCCATTTCTCAGCCTAAAACACGGAAATAATAACACATATCATCTCCCCACTCTGTAACTGAGTGGTTACTAAATGTCAGAAAGGTCTGTCATGCTTCCTTTTTGTCCTTCAGTTCCTTCCACTAATGAAATAATTTCTCTTTACTTCAGTTCTGCTCCTCACATGTTTTATTTAATTTTGCCTATTTCATCAATTTTATTCCACAAATTATGTTAGCCATTAGAATGACACAAATGAAAAGCCTGGTTGTTTATGTATTGATGAATAAGGCAGCCCAATGCACATAGCATAACTTGCTCTTGGTGTAATAGCAGAATAAATATATCCGAGGAACACAGCAGAAGTAAGGGGGAGATACTAAAACATAAGGAAAAGGTGGTAAAGGATAAGGAAACCAGTGTTTCTTATGAGCCTAGTATTTTGTGCCCAAAATTATAAATATAAATAATAAATATGTAAATAATATAAATAATATAAATTTTACATATAGTGAGCCTACATGAAAGATAAGGACACTGAACAATCTTGAAGTATATCAAAGCATATAAAGCTTAAATTGATTTTGAGAGAATACTAGGAGGTCCCCATTTGTGGTGTGTGTATGGAGGAAGGGGCTTGGGAATATTTTTTTTAATGTAATATTTAGAATAGAAAAATTATTTTAAAATAGTAGAGGGAACAGCTGTGTTTCCACTACTCAATTCCAGAACTGCAATTCTGCCAACACACTTAAATCCTTTGGGGTTACAGAGGAGACCTCAAGCTAGCTCTTCACTCCTTACAGATTTTCAGAAAATATCTGAATGGCTGCGGTGGGAGGCGGCAGAAAGGGTCTGAATGGATGCAACAGGGCTCAATTTTTCTCATCTTAATTTTAGCTCTGGCTTAATAGATATGCTTTCAAGTTCTGCAGCTATCAGAAGCTTTAAAGTACCCTTTTAGCCTAATACCATGGAAAGCCACTTTAAAAAGCTAACAAAATCTTCTTCTCTAGAAAGTATTAAAGATAGTAGGGAAATCCTCATCCCCTGGGAAAGTTTATGTGTGGGCTTCCTGCAGACAGGGCTTTGGTCTGAATGATACTTCTATTCATTTCTTCTTACTTTAATCTTGTTATTAAATCCCTGGGTGTTAATGCCCATCTATTTACCATGAGAGCAGAAAACTAAAGTGTCAGACAAAAATGGAAACTCTTGCTCTCATGACTTTTATTTAAAGAAGAAAAATATTAAATAGGATTTCATTTATTATAGTAAGAAAACCTCAAATCATAAGAAAAGAGGGATAAAAATTGAAGTCGTTAGCTAGTTCATTCAAATAACTGTCAAATACTTTTCCTACTTTTAATTACCTAGTTATTTTAAACCAGTGTACTTTAGGGCCACATTTATCTGAATGATTGATTGCTTTGAGCCTTATCCAAACTATTCATTTGGATCAGAATGGACTTATTTTTCCCTAAATTTAACAGCAAAGGATGTGACAATAGTCATTGTACACTGATGTATCTTTAGTGCTGTCCTTATCAATGGACATTGCTGGCCATTTTATAATCAGTGATGGATTATAACACTTGGTACAACATAGTTCTGTTTAATCAGGGTGCACATTCTACCCTCATCTTTCATCAGGCAGAAGTATAAGAGTTCACAAGGGAGGAAATGTCCGTCTGCAGTACTTAACTGTGAAATGTATTTTAAGGTGTCAAGAAGAAGAGCAAGCCAAACACCCAAATTCCAAACCTGGTAGAGTGAAGGAATCCTCACAAAAGATGTGATGACTGTAGATCCTGACTATGCCAACAGGTTCCTCAGCTTCCTACAATTTTGTGTAAGTTTTTGTCCTGAGGTTCATCCACTAGATGCCAATGTTACAGAATGCTGATGTACTTCCCACCAGCTTTGACCAAATCATTTGAATGTTTTGGGACCTGTGAAAATGCATGGGTTTTGGAACCCTATTAAGCAGAATTCAAATCTTGACTGAAATCTGGCTAGGTGATTTTGGGTGTTTATTTAACCATATTTATGTATGGCTTCTTACCTTCAAAGGGGGTCTAAATACCGTTGTCAGAAGCTTGTGACAATAAAATTACATAAAATACGAGCCATAAAATAAGACAGAATCTGAGTCAGGAAATACTCGGCAAGTTAAGCTATTCTCTATGTTCAGTTTCTTCATCTGTACACTGGGGATAACTGTTGCCTAGCTCACAAGAATTTCAGAAGACTCAAAATGTGTGTGTGTGTGTGTGTGTGTGTGTGTGCGTGTGTGTAGCAAGGGCTCAACAGTAATATTTCTGAAACTTCATAAAATAAATTATAATCCAGTTTCAGTAATTTTGGGTTCAACATGCTACACATCCAAAATATTTATTTAAATAAATTGCATTCATAGTCAATCTAAAACTATGCACATAATATTTATAATATAGTAGGTACTTTAAGTAATTTAGAGATAATCTAAGTATATGTGAAGTATGCATAGGCTGTATGGAAACACAATGCCCTTTGCCTAAGGGGCAGGAGAATTAGTGGACTTTGGTACCCATGAAGGGTACCAGAAATAGTCCCATACAGATACTGAAGGACAACTCTAGTTTATTAACAGTCACAATCTAAGATAAGTGGATTAATACTGTAATTCTAAATCATTCATTAGCTGTTTCTTTTATCTGCAGCAATTTACTCACTAGTGAATTTTTTTGCACATGAAGGTAAAAATAAAATTGTGAGTTCTCTACTGGCCAATTATTTTACATTATAATATGTCTTTATGTGTGATAGATGCCAAAGGTGTGAATACAAATAAATAAGTTTTTCAATTTTAAGGAAGCCTATGATCTAGAAAACATGCCTATTTCACAGGTCTGTATGGGGAGCCCTGTGTACGTGTATGTGAATGTATGAGTGTATGTATGTGTATAATGTGGGTGTGTGGTATGAGATGTGTATAGCATATATGTGGTTTGTGTAATGTATGTGATTAATGTATCTGGTGAGGCTTCATGTATTGCATTGTATAACTGTGCTGTATGACATATATAGTATGTGTGGGGGTTGTACATATCCATGCAAGTATAAGAAGCACTTAGGAAGCATAGCTACAGAAGCAAATGACACAGATATGGTTAAAATACAGCTTTGGCTAGAGTTAAAGAAGATTTTAAAAATATAAAAATTGTACAGGGGAAAAATTTATATACAAGTATCGATTCATGTAAAAATTAATCTATTCTCTTTTCGGGGGGGGCCCTACTTGAAAAGAGGTAGAAATACTGTTACTATCACAGCCTTAGTACCACATGCTCCACTGATTCTCTCTGAAGCTTAGCAATAGTTCACAAGTCAGAGGAGTAGGCATTTAATTCTCAAGGAGACATTAACTCCCCAAACCCAGCTATAGTATCATACAGTCTCTCCTGTGGTCTGCGGAATTTACTTGATGGTCATAAAGCATTAATCAAATGTACCTCTGTAGATCCACTAGGTCTGAACTGATTTTTTTAATGTATTCAAAGACCTACAGTCTTCCTGGATGCTGAACCTTCATGAAGACCTGGTTCAGAAGACAAGTTCTTAGGTAAAATCTGAAACAGGTGAAAAGGTTTTTATGATTTCTAAATCCCTTTTTATTTCTTTGGCTTTTCTTTAAAATTTCCATATCCTATTGTCAACTTCAGGTTCTTCTGGCTGCTATAGAACCATCTCTGTACTTCTATGTTTTTTGTCACTCCCAACTTGGCCCTAACTTGGCTTGTGTTCTCACACTCCAGCTGAACACTTTCTCTAGTTGATTGTACTAGAAGCCATTAAGATTATACATCAAGGTCAATAGCCAACTAATTCTTTTATCTGAAACAACTGACTCACAAATAAATTTTTCTAGTAAATTTGTGTACCAGTGAATCTGAAGAGTTATTTTACCTGAATATAAGCCATATAATTGAGGCACACATGCTTCACACAGGGGAGCATGTCCATAAGGACCTGTGGTTATTATAGATAGTTAAGTTAGAGAGAAATACTATAAGATGTTTGACAAAACGAGGCCCTCCAGAGAATCAGTGCAAAAGATAACACAGTACAACTGTGACTGGAAGCACATCTGTCCAAGGTCAGCCCACAAAGTAAGGACAAAATGATCAAGTCTATGTGCCCCCCAATGGATAAGCAATATTAAAGACTATACTATAATTGATATCATCTAATCCATTAAAGTCTAGATAGATATCAATCACCCAGGTGGGTGGTAACCTCTTGATCCATCCCTTCCTAAAATGGCCCTTGCTCTCTCCATGTACATTTGTTATGTGACCTGCTTTCCCATTAGATCAATATTACCTTAGCAGCTATACTTATAATCTTAATGATTCAATAGTTTTAACCCACTTTGTACTCGCCTCATGATTTTGTACCCACCTCATGATTTTGCTCTATAAAACTTCCTCTGCAAAGTAGGATCTGTGGCAACACAATTTTGAGTACCCTCCTGTCTCCCCTAAAGCTATCTCTCTCAAATTTTTTCTACTGTTGCCCTCCATTGTGGCTTAATATTCAATCTTTGATTTTTCAGAAACACAAACAGTGTATCTAACATCTAACAGATTGGAAGTTATATTATTTCCCCTATATCATTTGGAGGTCCCACTGAGATAAATGGAAGGAGGTAAGAGTTTGCTTTTGTTTCATGGATTCTGGATAGTGACTTGCATAGGTAATTAAAATTGTCTTCCATGTCTGTGAATTTCTTATGCCTTGAATTTTTATACCTTGTCTTTTTACACATTGTTGTTTGTTAAAAAGAAGACAAATTTAAATTGAGGAGATAGGAAGATTATGATGTTTCTTTGATAGGACATTTTAATTACGCAGGCAAAGTCTGGTATTCCTGTTTTGTGTATGTTGAATTCGGACTTACTAGTTGCTGATTTTACTGGTGTTCCTTGTGTAATTTGTTTGACTTGCTTTGACTATTGTGACTTCTTGCCTTATTTTAGACATTAGAACTAGGGAAAAGTAATGTTAGAGTATCCCCTAGTGGACTTTGATACTAATCAAAATGTTAATTTATGAAATGCATTTAAAATGGATCTTTTTATGAAATTTAGTTTATATTTAGGAAATATACATGCCTACTGATAAATCACAGGACTCCAACATCCAATTAAAAAGCAGTAGGTCAGGAACTGTTCTTAAGACTTGGAGGATAGGTTTCAATAGCACAATTTGACCTAATTCCCCCTTTACACTTTTGAGAGGAATGTCCAGCCTGTTCTGCTTCAGTTTCTTTTCTGGTTTGACCTCCTGCTGGTGAAGATGTCATCATAGCTCTTGAGGTTCCCCTTTCCAGGTTGAGGGTCATGACTCATCAGCAAATTTTCTCTATAACTCACCATGAGTTTGAAAAGAAAAGCCTACCCCTTTTTATCTTGTTTCTGAACATTTCCTGTCACTTTGTACTTTCTTGTTTCAGAGGCATGTTTCTGCTAAAGATTACAGAGGGAAGGACCCTGAACTATCTCTACCTTTCCCTCCTATCCAACAACTGAAAACTTTTATTCCTTTTTTGAGGGGTACTGGGAATCGAACTCAGGATCTTGTGCTTGCCAGGCAGGCACTGTGCTGCTGAGCTATATCACCAGCCCTAGAAAATTTAGATTGAGCCTATAGAAAGTGATGGTTTGCAAAAGTCAAAGACAGAGCCATCATTTTAGATGAAAAACACACACTTGGTCTCTGGTCATATAAGACACTGAAATTTTACTCATCCAGGAAAACACACATAAAAGTGATGTCACCAGTTAGTGTTCTGGGCACAGTCTCCTGGATATACAGTCTCTTAGCACAGTCTCTTGAGACCCTATGGAAAGAGTTGACCTCAGGCGAGACTAGAAGGAGATATTTCCTAAAGCACAGTGTTTAAGGAACAAAACGCATTCCATTTAAGTGAAAATACCCAAACTCCTGGATCTCTCATCCCTCCTAGGCCTTGTCCTAAATATTTATGTGTGTAGGGGAAGAAAGTACTTTCAGTAATATGTAAATTCTGTTAGCTGAATGATGAGTACAGGTTTTAAACTATGAGTTTCATAAGTGTGTGGCAGATAGAGAAACAGAAATTTTGGAGTTGATTTTAACGAAAACTTACCCTTATCTTGCTGTTAAGGAAGATTGCCTAGGTCATTAGGTAGACAGTACAAATATTTTGGTGATTTGTTTTCCCTAGGGCCCAGGGCAGGATTTTTTTGAGCCATTACATGCCTCTATCTTTTGCTAGTGGTGATCTCTTTGTAGGCCAGGAAGTGCTCCACCCACTTTTAATTTGCCCTTTGAATTTTTCCCCTCACTCTGTTTTAAAGATTTAGAAATCAGTCATTCAAGTCTCTTGATTATAGTTTAATTTTGCTAGTAATGCTACCTTTTTAAAACATGATTGTTATAGTTTAAATCAATTATAGTTTCTGCTCTTACAGACACATGCTAAAGTTAGAAGGTAAGCATGGCAAGTCTGATCCAAGCTATGCTCTAGTCACTCTCCAGACAGCAGCCACATTCTCCGGGGCAGGTCACCTCAGGAGATGCCTTGAGAAGATATAAACCAAGTAGGTATTAAAACGGATGCCTACTTTCCCCTTGTTTTGCAGGTGGGAAACTCAGTGTCAAATTCTCCTACTCCTTTGGAATGTAATCTTCAGCACTAGAAATTGTTTGGTTCTCACATATTGACAAAAAGCTAATTAATATTTTTCTACACCTGCACATGACCTGCCTAACCCCTAAAGGAAAAATGAAATGCAGAGGGAAGTACTGCTTATGATACTGTTTCACAGCTCTAAGTGTACTGTAAGAGAGAGGAAAAAATGATGAGAATTACCTTATGTTCAGACTTTCTTTCCTTTAAAAGACAATATTGACTTGTATTCACAGTGTAAACATACGACACATAAACCCAGACACATTTAGCCCTTAAGGCACTAGCAGATGCATTCACTATTACTGATCCTGAGTCCTCCTGCCCTTGACCTTTGGATCCTAAGGCTAAGATTTCCAAGACA
This sequence comes from Dinomys branickii, assembly GCA_004027595.1. Taxonomy (NCBI): domain Eukaryota; kingdom Metazoa; phylum Chordata; class Mammalia; order Rodentia; family Dinomyidae; genus Dinomys; species Dinomys branickii. The sequence continues at coordinate 34,085 of PVLD010010381.1, read as the reverse complement.
ACCTTAATTAAATCTTCCTCCACTATTACTGAGTCTTAAATTACCTTCACTTGCCCTCTGGACTCTAAGAGTGAGGCTTTCAAGCAATCTTAACCAAACTTCTACTGGGCTACCTTCATCTCTATCTGATTTTGTTCAAGCTCCTCAAGGCCAGTACCCATTACAGGAGGTGGGAGGAGAGCTTGACCCTCCCTGTGTCCATGTGTCCTTTGTTCTCAGTGACCTCAAACAGATCAAACAAGATCTGGAAAACTTTTCAGACAACCTGAGGTCTTTAGGAGACTTATTCAGACAACAAACTGGACTAAAAAGACATGATGTTACACTTAAATTAAACATTGTCTTCTAATGAGATGCAAGCAGAATTACAATGTGCTACTACATTTAGAGATGAAAATTATATTGTTAATTTTAAAAAGTCAGAAGATAGGACTGCAGGTGAATAGTTGGTTTCTGCTAGACTCTAAGCAGTCCCTACACAAGAACCCTACTGGCATACCAACCATACAGGAGGTTGGAATAGGAAACATCTTCAAACATGTATTCTTAAACATCTAAGCAGCGTAAATACTCAGCTCTTTAATTACTTTAAATTGTTAACTATTCATCGGAGAAAAAATGAAAACCCCTCTGCCTTCTTAGATAATTTATAAGAGGCATTCATGAAACATACGTCCTTGTTTCCCGATTTGGTAGAAGGATAGATTATTCTTAAAGACAATATTACTTACTCAGTCAACCTCAGATATCAAGAAAAAGCTACAAAAGATGGCTTTTGCTCCAAATAGCTCACTTGATAATTTCTTGAGAATTTCCTCCTTATTATTTTATAATCAAGGCCAAATAAAAAAGACCAAGGAGGAAAAACAAAGAGACTAAGACAAATCTTCCTTGGTGTGGCCTTAAAAGAAATAAAACCTAAGTCTGATTCTTGTGGTTCCAAGAAGAGCTTGATGAATAAAATCACCTGATACTGCAGCAAAAAAGCCAGGCCACCTGAAGAGGAATTGTGATTAAAAAAATAAATCACAACAAGAGGACCCCTGAGCCATGCCCTGATTGCAAAGGTGACCACTGGAAGTCAGACAGCTCCCTGAGATGGAGTTCTCAGTGACCAGATCAACCTTACCACCGGGTGCAGTAAGAATGAAGAGCGCTGGGGCACAATCTACCTTCTCCCTCTGGCCAGAATATTATATCCACCAAGGACCTCCAGATAATCATAACTATACAGAGAAAAGAAACCAGCCTATTACAGAATACTGATAGGTATCTTGGTCCTTCTTTTCAACTCTTGCCATCCTTCCAGCCATCATACTTCAGTGAAAGAAGTTACTAGAAAAGGAGTTACTATTTGTTGTAACACTTAGGCAGTAACTGAGATGGCTTTCTCTTCTCCCATTCCTTTTTTACTATGCCTCAAATTCCAGTTCCTCTCCTAGCAGAGATTTCTTATCTTGAATACTGTAATGTATGTACACTCAAAATCAGTTATGCTGCCTCCCTTTCTTGGAGACAGAAATAAATCCTAAATTATAAACAACTAAAGATAAAATCGAAAGAACAATGACAGTTGGCCCAGAAAATGTACACCTTAAAGATCCCACTGTTTTTCTTCACCAGAGACAATATCCTATAAGGTGTAAAGTTAAAAAAGGACAATCAGAAGGACATCAACAATTTAAGAACATGAGGTTTACTTACACTGTATGATGACCTCTACATCACTTCAGTTTTGGAAGTTCAAAAAACCAATGGAGAGTAGATGTTGTTACAAGACCTTAAATTGGTAAACTGGCAACATTACTGCTCCACCGGGTGGTACCTAAGCCAAACACTCTTCTTTCTCAGACCCAGAAAGATGACTGTTGGTTTTCAGCACTAGATTTAAAAGATGCCTTCTTTTGTATTCCTTTACAAACAGATTCCCAGTTTCTTTTTCCTTTAAAAATACTCATTGAGCAGGCCTCTCAACTGATTTAGACTGTGCTTCCTCAAGGGCTTGGAGACAGTCCTTATCTTTTCCAGCAAGTGCTTTCTCACAACGTGGCATATTTTGAATTTTCCTAATTCACAGTCCTGCAATGTGTAGATAACATACTGTTACATAACCCCTCAGAAGACCTCTCTAGGCCGCTCACTCACTGTCTGCTGAATTTTCTAGCAGACAGAGGTTATAAGGTCTCTAGGTCTAGGGCAAAACTTTGCAGCCTGGAGGTAAAACATTTGGCCCTTATCAGAGCTAAGAAAACTTGAAGACTTAGAGAAGAGAGAATTACACCAATACTCCCTTCACAGCCTAAGACCTTAAAACAGATAAGGAGATTCATTAAAAATTACAGGCTTTCATTGCCTTTGAGTAGCATGGCATAGTGAGAATGCACAACTCCTCTATCAGCTTATAAAGAAGCCCCAAAGGCAGATACTCATAATTTAACATGAAATTTTGATTCCCCAACTGCTTTCCAAAAGCTTAAACAAGTGCTTCTAGATGCCCCAGACTACTAACAGGACACAATTTCAATCTATATGTTAATAAAAGGTAGAACATGACTTTGGAAGAGCTTTGGCAAGATTAAGGACCTGTTCAATGTCCTTTAGTTTACCTGAGTCATAAATTAGACATCATAGCACAGATATCACCTGTGTACCTTAGAGCTGTGACTTACATAGTTCTTCTGTTACCAGAGGCATCCAAGCTGACCTTAAGCAAAGATGTTACAATATTGCCTGACATCTTTCTCCACAATGGAGCCTATGGCTAATAGATGATTGATTTCTTAAATATCAAGCTCTTCTTCTGAAAGGACCAGTCATTGAAATAAAAACATCTTCCTCCTTAAGTCTTGCCACCTTTCTGCAGAAAAAAAATGGAGGTTAAATGACATGACTACAAACAGGTAATTCTCTGCACATACTCAGAAAAGGCATGTTAAACAGATCTTTTACTGAGTCTGATATGATCCTCATCTGTGATAGCAGTTCCTTTATAAAAGATGAGACCATAATGGCAAGGTATGCAATAGTGGCTCTGCATCTCACACATAAAAGTTCCTCACTTACTCCTGAGACTCGTGCCCAGCTAACAAGACTCAGAACTCTAACAAAGGCTTTATAACTCTGTAAAAGACAGAAAGTCAATGTTTATACAGGTTCAAAGTATGCTTTCCTACTTCTATACGCTCATACAGCTATATATATATATATATAAAGAATTACCTAACAACAAGTAGATCTCCCATAAAATATAAAAAGGTAGCTAAATTTCTATCATCTGTCTATATGAACTCCAAGGTGGCAGTAATTCACTATAGCGGGCGCTAAAAAAAGAGTTGACAAAGTATCCAAGATAATCAACTGGCTGGCACAGCTGCAAAAAGATGCTCCAGACCCTTGCTCCGGGCTCCTTGATCTGGGAATCAGCCCTTGATCATACTTGAATCAATTATGCTCAGTCAAAAATCAAATGAGCTTTCTCCCATGGGAGGTGTCAGTTATTTCCATCAGGATGACTACCATTAGATATCATAAATTGTTCCTTTCTGGTGCTACTCAATGAAAAGTTATTAAGTTTTTCCATTAAACTTTTCACCTGGAGAGAGACAAGATCCACCAGATGGCCTCAAATATATCCATAAAAAGAGACTCAGACAACACAATATATAGTTAATGTATGTGAGCGCTGCCAAACGAACAATCCTCTTAACCAGATGATAGCCCCTCCAGGTGTACAGAGATGTGGTAAACAGCTTAGAAAAGATAGATAGCTCAGTTTTACACAAATGAAAAAGGATAAAGTGTTCTAGTAAGTATTGGTCTGGGTAGATGCTTTCACTAACTGGGCATGAGAATTGGTTGATTGTGTCAATTTGAGTAAGAGAATTTTAACTAAATCACCTCAACGATTCAACACCCTAGGCTTTGAAACCTACCCTAGGGTGGTTTGTTGCCCTGACAAAATATTAAGAGAAAATGGATAAGGAAAGATCTGATTCTGTTTCTTCCAAGGAGATCCAGTCTTCACATTTACCTTAGACATCATCTCCTGGCTTCCAGCACACGCTTCTGGCCCAGATCCTTCAGCCTTCTGGCATAGACCTTTCAGCCTTCCGTTGCAGACCCATCAACCTCCCGATACAGGCTGCTATATGATACTGTAGTGCACTTATGGTGGATTAACTAATGGTCAGCTTGTAACACCCAGCAAAACTAAATCAGTGTGGTCCTGTGTGCAGAAGGTCCACTTGAGGATTGTTGCCAACAGCATACAAAGAGAAATGGGTGAGAAAATGGTGTGCTGTTGATTCTCTTAGAGACGCTTGTTGTGATAGTTTTCCTAATATGACCTTGACTGTTCTCATTATTAGAGGAGCTCCAGACCGTGCTGTCACTGAGGATGGGTATGGTTCTTTGTAGGGGAGTGCTGGTCCTTATTTGGAGTGTTACTTCCTGGCTCCAGTACAAGTCCTTCAGCCTGATGGCACAGATCCTTCATCCTGATGGTGCAGACTTTCTAGCTTGCACCACTGACCTGTGGGCGTTCTCAGTGCAGACCCTTGATATATAAGACATTGTCATGGGCTCTAGGCTTCCAGCTGGACTCATAGAGGACATTACCATCAGCTCTAGGCCTTCATCGGGACTTGTGTAAGACATTGCCACAGGATCCAGGACCTCAGTTTGATTCTTTGGGTCACTAGTGTGTAGATAGATCTCCTAAACTCTTTTGCATTTGACTCTTTAAGTGAATATTATAAAGAATCCTATAAATTATGTGTCTTGTATTAAATCCTTTCCCTTTTCAACTCCGACTACAACAGAGCTTCAGAGCTTCAATTGAATCCTTCAGTCCCTCAGTATGCAGACAGTCTCTCTGCACTTTTCTTATCTCACTCTGTGGGTGGCCATTGTAGGCCAATCTTGTAAATGCTTATATATTTGTATATATTATGTTATATCTGCTTCTCTAGTAAACATTGACTGCTACACCGGGTTGAAGCCTTTCCTTGTAGAACAGATAAAACACAGAGGTGGTAAAGGTTTTGGTCTCAAAAATCATCTCTAGATTTAGACACCTTAAGGGATTACAAAGTGATAATGGGCCTTTTTTGAAAGCAACAGTCACACAGGGTGTCTCTCAGACACTGGACACTTCCTATCTCCTTCACTACACACAGATGCCACAATCATTGGAAAAGGTAGAAAAATAAATGAGACCCTAAAGAGACATCTTTGCAAAATAGATCAAGGAAGCCACCTACAGTGGCCTCACTTACTACTTTTAGCTCTTATCAAAGTAAAACATAGACCTCTAATTCTAGGCCTCAGTCCCTTTAAAATGCTTTATAGGTACCCTTTTAGTACTAATGACTTTCTCTGTGATACAAAAGCAGTTGCCTTACTAAGAGATGTCACCTCACTGGCCTAATTCTGAAAGACTTTCAAACAGGTAAGGGAAGCTCAGCCTAAAGAAAAAAAATCCCATATTCCACTCTAGAGATTTAATACTGATAAAGTCTCTTCCTTCATCATCTTCTTTTCTAGGACCAACATGGAAAGAACAATATACCATGATCATGTCACCTCCATCATTTGTCAAGGCTGCAGACCAAGACTATTAGATACACCACAGCTGACTGAAGCTCTGAGAACTACTTACTTGCAGGCCAAGACTATTAGATATACCACAGCTGGCTGAAGCTCTGAGAATAAGACTGTCACTGAGTGTAAGCAACCATCTGAATACTCCTATAGACCCAAAAACCTTAAAAGAAAGTCAGATATGTAATCTAATATGTTACTTAACCCTTTTACTAATTATACTATGACTTAAAGGAGAATACAATTCCTTTCTAATGTGAGCACAAGAATGTATAGAGTTATTATAACAAACATCTTGCTAGATATGTGCCTTACTTTCACTATAAGACAACTTAATAAAAAAGATCTCCTTGTGTTGAGAACAAAAAAAATTTATTTCTATTCTCATTTACTAAATACTTGAGATAGACACCCCTTGAGCAATGTATACACATAGTAACTTCTAAAATCAATATGCGTAAGTGAAATAAATCAGATCCACATGTATAAACATCATATTGTCTCACTAGTGTAAGAACCTGAAAGAGTGAATAAAATCTTGGAGGTGCAATAGACATTGAAAGGAAGGAAAACTGCTCAAAAAGAAAGAACTGGGATGAGGGAAAAGAGAAAAGAAAGAAGGGGAAAATAGGTATATATGTATACACAGGATAGGTAACACAGTTGTACTGCTGATTTTTATTGCTCTATTGAAGGAAAATGTTTAAGTGTTTGACCAATTGTACATGTCTGTATTTGTTCATCTGAGTATCCAATTTGAAAATATCAATATGTAACACAACAACCATTGTTAATTTCCTATTACCTTGTCTGAAATTCTGTATTGCTTGTATTGTTTCTGTGTTATTTTCTAAATGCATGTGTGTTTGTTAATATACTTTTATATTTAAAATAAAAAAATTAAAGATCAAATGTTGATGTACCACACACAGATTTAATCACCATAAAATTAGGTGAAAAGCCCCCAGTGGCATTCATCGGTCCACTGGAACCACTTTGCAGCCCTGGCTATTCCACAGATAGAGATATGCATGCTGAGATTTCCTAGTTGTAAGACAAGAGTGTCAAAAATATTGACACATTCACATACTTGTCCTATATACAACATGGATGATCTAGGAGTAAGTTCCACTGACACCATCATTTGAGTTCTGTCTTTCTTCCTTGCATAAGATTAGAAGAGGTCATACAACACATCAAGATCTTAGCTAACTATGCTCAACAGCCCTTAAACAATACCTTGACTGACTAGTCTCTATCTCTATCTCCTAAATAAAAAGTAAAATAAAATTAATAAGAAAGCTGTCCTCCAAAATCAGATGGAATTAGACTTCCTAACAACACAGGGGGATATGTGTGCAACTATAAGAGCTAAATATTTTACATACATTCTTGATCCTTCTGCTAATATTGCAATGGCTGTTCAAGATATTGAACAACAGGTTAATGTCATGTCAGATTCCAAAATTCCCTATATCTTACCCTCTTAGTGAGAAGCTATTACTGCCTCTTCCTAATAAAATCTTTCGTTGTGTATATTCCTAATAGTCTCCTTAATCCTATTATTTGGCCCATACTTACTTGACTGTTTTTTGCTCCTTGTCTCCTCCAGACTTGAAGCCATCTGCCTACCCAAGAAAAAAACACCTGGTATCAATCAAGGACCTTTAGGTAGACCCTCTAGAAAGTATCCCCAACTACTGATCACATATATAGCACCCTTCCACTGGAATTAACCAGAATGGTGATTGCCACTTACCTTCACAGTGGTTAGGATTATCTCTTCAGAGGGTGGAATATTATAGGAAGCAAAATTAGGCAAAAATATTATAGGTAATCCAGAGAGTGGGTGCAGAAGATAAGAACACATTATAACCATGGCTGGAGGCCCATCTGTCAAAGGCCAGGCCTCAAAATAAAGACTAAATGATCAACCCCACATGCCCCGATAAAGTATAAGCAGTAAATTAAAGATTAACCTATAATTGATAGCCCCTGATCCAACAAAGTCTAGACGGCCACCCACATGGGTGATTGGAACCTCCTGATCCATCCCTTTCTTAAGAGGTCCTTATTCTTTCCATGTACTCTTGCTACCTGGACTTGTGTCCCCATTAGATCAATATTACCTAAGCATCTGTACTTATAATCTTATTGGTGGGCCATCATTTTAATCCAGGTTGTACCCACGTCCCAATTTTGCTGTATGAAATATCCTCTTTGAAGTAGGGTCCATGACAACCCAGTTTTATGCCTCCCTTCTGTCTCTCAAGAGCTATCTCTCTCATAAATTTGTCCTATTCTTGGGCTGGGGATATAGCTCAGTGGAATAAGCACCTGCCTAGCAAGCACAGGGTCCTGAGTTCAATCCCCAGTACCGCAAAAAAAAAAAAAAAAAATTGTCCTATTCTTACCCTCCATTGTTCCTTAAAACTCATTCTTTGACCTGGAGATACACAAACTTGATGTATCTAACTGGTTAGGAGTTGTATTATCTCCACTATATCATGCTGAGCACTGGCTCCATGGGCTGACATAGAAATGTCTTCCCAATCCTGTTCCCATGCAGTATAAAACTGCGTTAAGCAAATAAGAAAAAAGTTAAACAATGTAGATAATTCAATAAAATGGAATTGGAAACAGGACTGAGTGGAGGCATTGCAAACTACTGTGTCTCTCAGATTCTTATGAAGGACAATTGGTGTTTGGGAGGTTTATTCATCAAGCAATATTATCAATGATATTTTTTATTTTTCTTTTTGAGACATGGTCTCACTATGCAGTTTAGGCTGGCCTTGAGCTCACTGTGCAGCCCAGGTTGGTTTTGAACTCATAATGAGCCTCCTGATTCAACCTCCCAAGTGCTGGGTTACAAGTGTGTGCCACTACACCCAGTTCTCAATGATAATTTTTAATCAGTCCAAAAACCTATGCAAATATAAAATGCCAATAACATAACACTTCTCTGTGTTATGGTAGCCATAGCTAACCACAATAAAGGTCTGTTAAGAAAAATATATTAGGAATGTGAAATTGAAATCCCTAGTAACTATAAACAGCATTTAGTGCCTAAAACATGTCAGGGCATCACTAGAAACTGGGACAAAAAGGGCTTCTCTTTAGGGTGAGAGAAAGTTATAAACTGCAGGGATCCAGGGAACTATTCCTTTCTTATCTGCATAAGAATAAGAGGAAGCTTCCTTTCATTTGCCTAAAGAATGACACCTCTAAGGTCAATCACTCCCCAGGTGCTCAGAGCTAGAGGAAAAAGAAAAGAAAGGATGATCCCTTTGAGGACAAAGGAGTTCAGAGCATAAGAACAAGTCATTCAAAAGTGAAGTACTCCTCAAATTTGGAACGGCAGGTGAGAGTAATAAATAGCTGTGCGCGGCTCATACAAGGAGGGCTTTGAACTACATGATTCCTAATTTTCAGCTCTACTATACTGTTCTCCTTGCAGGCATGATGAGCTGAAATAGTTGGTGTACTTCAGATCTCCCATGCTGTTATGACTTGGGAAAGAGGAGGTATTTTAAGTAGCATGCCAAAAGTCTTCATGGGCAAGAGGCATATGAACTGAGTATTGAGGAAGTTGCTAGCACTTGACTATGTAGAGAAGAAGTAGGCTTTATGCCTCAGGACTCAATAGAATAGAAAGAGTGAGTCAAAAAATTTACTGGCTTCAAATTATACTGTAGCAGAAGATGCCCTCTCCAGCCAGCATACTTCAGTCTGTTAGTTGCCCAGGTAAAAGTTCTAGTCAGAGTTCCTGTTACTTTTATTTCTTAGAAACAGTTGGTCACTGTGATGAACAGCTGGTCGTACGGTTCATATCGTACAAACAAATACCCAATTGACAAGGCATTCTGCTTCTGTACGTCCTGTGAGAAACTGATTCCTACTCAGTGCCTGTCTAACATTAAATAAATCTTCCTCCAAACCTTGTACGCTGTTTCTGTTTGCCATTTCAATACTAGGGATCCAGTTATTACAAGATGACTTTCTTTTTTTTTTCTTTTGTTCTTTTTTTTTTTTTTTTTTTTTTGACGGTACTGGGGATTGAACTCAGGACCCTGCGCCTGCTAGGCAGGTGCTTATTCCACTGAGCTATATCCCCAGCCCCTATAAGATGACTTTCAAAAAGCAATATAATTATGACTTCAATACAGATGTGAAAATTAACATGTATTAAGATTACATATGAGGAAACGGTTAATGGCATCTGAGGTACAGTGGGATCCTTATAGAGATTCCAGGTTCTTGTTACCCTGAACAAAGAATTGGACTAGAAACATACCAAACAGAGCAAGGTTTTACATCATTAAAAACGTTAAAGGTAAGAAAAGAAGAACACTGTAGGGTGCCGAGCAGCTAGTCATTCTCACATCTTTTTTTCTTTTGGGCATTTCATTTTTTAACTTCAGTTGACAGAGCAAAGTGCTAGGTACAGATCTAACAGATGCTCAAATTAGTTGTTTCCAAAATAATTTCTCCCTACTTGGGCAATTATTTTATTGTATATAGATGGAGGAAGAGGATATAATGCAATTCAATCACAGGGTAAAAGAAAAAAATTCAACTCAATTGTTAGTTCACTTTAATATTCCCTACTAAAATGACCAGGGCCGCCTACCTCTTTCATGTACATTCATCCCTACAATGGCATGGGAAATAAGAGAATAAGGTGTATTGTTCAGGCTTCTTATGGTGTCGTACTGGAGCCAAGCATGAGGAAGTAATGGCCTTGGAAAGAGCAGGATGAAAAAACTCAAAATATAGATTTCCCCAAGGTATCAAATACACATTTCTTTGCTTTTCATCCCTAGGATTGTTTTCAACCACTGTTCCACTCTTAGAGAATATACTAGTTCTCTGCTATTATAAAAATTAGCTCATGTTGCGTAGTTTAAAGAAATGCACACTTGTTATCTTACAATGCTGGGTGTCTGAAATCATCAGTGGGTCTAGGGACAGAGTCAAGACATCACAACTTCTAGTAGTTATCTTCCAGCTGCAAGAGACCATCTACTTTTTTTACATATGGTCCCTTTCTCCATCTCTAACCTTTGTCACATCAACCTTAGATTCTATTGTCAATTCTGCTCTCTGACTTGAAGCTCCTATACTCTTTCTAAAATACTCTGTGTCCCGGTGTGGTTGTGCGTGCCAGCAATTCCAGCACTTGGGAGGTTGAGGCAGGAAGGTTTCCCTGTGTTCACGGCCAACCTGGGTGACATAGTGAGTTGAACCTCAGCCTAAATCCTCTAGTGAGACCTTGTCTTATAAAACAAAAATTAAAATCAAATAAAATTTCCCCATCTGAAATCTCTTAATCATATCTACAAAGTCTCTTTTACCATGTAAAGTGACATATTCATTGGTTCTAGAGACTAGAACACAATCCTTAAGGGAAGAACATTATTTTGTTTACTATGACAACTTTCCTTAATGTTTTCCAAGAAAGTACTTAATTTCTGCATCACATCAGCATAGTGTCCCATCAATCCCATCTGCCTCCTGCTGAGTGCTATGCCACAAAAGGCAACACTCCTGAGTGCCCTAGGCCTTGTAGCTTCTAGGTGGGTTTGTCTATGAAACAGGAGGCAATAGTGGATGATTAAAGAATTAGAAGAAGAGAAAAAATATTTCTCCCCTTCTCTTTGGTTCGTGTGTCAGGCTGGTACTAAGTGCACCTCTTCCATCTACAGCCCTTTTGGACCATACCAGCATGCGTCTCTGGGTATAGCCATCATCCCTGAGCTTTTATTAAGTAAGTTGCTGCCTCCCTTACACCAGATTATTGGCATCTTTGTGATAGTTTATCATCCTTGAGTGTTTTCTTTTTTCCTGTTCCTTGTATGGCTTCTTAGCTCATTCTTTACCTGCGGTGATCCTAAGAAAAACCTCCTTGTTTAAAAAATTCAGAGTAGTTTTTATTTTACTAGGTAAATCTTGAGATATGTGCCAATGGAGGCAGACCCAAAGTCAATGAATTTATTCAGGAATGAATCATCCCTGAGGATGGAGATTACCAAGACCGTTCATGCATACATGCGCGCACACACACACACACACACACACACACACTCTCTCTCTCTCTCTCTCTCACTCACACACACACACACACACACTCTCTCTCTCTCTCTCACACACACACACACACACACACTCTCTCTCTCTCACACACACACACACACACACACTCTCTCTCTCACACACACACACACACAGACACACATACTCTCTCTCTCTCTCTCACACAAACGCACACACACACAGAACTGGGAAACTCCTACCTATGTGTAAAATAGCACATGCCAAGACTTGGACTCCATTGTATTCCTTTTGATTCTTCCTTACATATCTCCCCAATAATGTTTGAAAATAGCTTATGAAATGCACACACTCTATTGCAATCTCCTGTGCTGTATTCTCTGGATTCTACAATGTTTCTCTGAAAAACCCAAGCTGGTTTACCTACACTTAAATGAGATCTTTTTTTATTATTATTATGTATCTTGGTCCTTGGGAGGAGAGAGAACCACTGTACTTCTCTGCCTTCATAGTGTAAGCTCATATACAGTTTTCAACAGACAAACAAAACATGTGTTGCAGCTGTTCCAGACAAAAGAGATAAGCTGGATCCAGTTGAGAAGCACAAAAGAAAACCAAGTTACCCATGTATTTGTGGCAGATGAACTGCTTTCCTCCTAGCGACAGTAATGAATCTCTAGCATAAATGTCATATCTGGGCAATTACAAACACCACAATATGGAACAGAACAGGGTTAAGGAAACTTGCAGTGAGAATATCACTTTTTGCTGATTGATTTCTAGCAGAGCCACACAACTAAAGCGGAGGGAGGGAGTGACTGGTTTGGTATTGCATGCACAGCCTGGAACACCCCAGTCTTTTCTCAGCCCTGTATGCTCCAAATCTGTGGCAAGCATGTAGAAATGGAGGATATGCTGATTTTATCTATGAAGAAAAACAGCTAGAGGGTAGCTGTACGTGTACAACCCAGTAAGTACTTAAAACTAATTTGTTGATTTTGTTTACAAAATGTTCTATCATGTTATGATACTTTAGTATATTCTTTTCTGTTCTAAAGAAATCATTGTATTTCACTGGTGTGTAGCTTTGTAATTTTTACCATTTGTACTAAATAAAATTTTTTAACCATAGAACAATGGAAAAACAGAAAAAAATCCATAAATTTACTATCCAGAGAAAACTATTAAAATTTTATTGCATCTCCTTCCAAGGTTGTGATTTGTTTTAATAACAAATATTTTTTGTTGTTGTTACTGGGAATAGAACTCAGGATGTTGAGTTTAACAGGCAGGAACTTGTGTCACTGTGGTATATCCCCAGCTGTAACAAAGTATTTTTTTATTTTAGACAATTGTAAATAGGCTTTATGTTTTTATAGTTACTCCCTTACAAATGATAAATGCTTTTACATTGTCTGTCTTCTTCAAATTTTTCTAGTTTTTCTCATCCATTTCAATCTTCAGAAAAGCTTGTAATAATTTTGACAAGATTTAAAATAATAATGTCATTGTAAAACTGAAAATTGTAATTAATTCATAATGTAATTCAAGGAATGTAATGTAATTAATTAATAACAATTTACAAAACTATTTTTTGAAGAGATTGAAGGAATGTGAAGGAAACAAAACTGTAGTTCACTTGTCTGTATTCCCAGGTGATAGTTGATCCAAAGAAATATATAATTGGCATTTACATATATGTATACATTGATTATGTATCTAATATATTTAGGCACACACACACACACACACAGAGAGAGAGAGAGAGAGAGAGAGAGAGAGAGAGAAAGGGAGAGAGAGGGAGAGAGAGAGAAACATGTATCACTTAAAGACAGGGATACATTTTCAGAAAGGTGTCACAAGGAAATACCAACCTGTGTGAACATCATAAACCATTCTTATTCTCTTCATTACTTTTATCACTACTGAGATGAAATACCCAACACCCAAGTTTAAATAAAAGAAAGGTTTGTGTTGTCTCACAGTCTGTGAAGGTTTCAGTCCATACTTGTCTGGTTCCAAGGCAGGGAAGCATGGCAGGAAGCATACCAGAGGAGATACAGTCCAGGCAAGGGAGGCACAGGTCACAGCAGCAGCAGCAGCAGCAGAGGCAGCAGCAGGCCTGCTTTTTTTCCTCTATTGTCCATTCAGATTAACTGCGCTTTGGGTAGGCAACACTCACACCCCGAGTGAGGCACCCTTAATCCCAGCATTGAACCCTTAAGGCCAGCATCACATCCTTAATTCCAGCATTACACACACACCACACGAGTCTTCGGAAGGACGTCTAGATATAAGCCCTAATGCTTACACAAACATGGGTGGTGTAGCCCACTGCACAACTACATTGTATACTACACATGGATGTAAAGCCCTATTGTCCCTAACGACAAGCTGAATAAAATGACAGAAGATTAAGCATAAAAGAAACAGCTACAAACAAGTTGGTGAACACTACATGTATAAGTTGCTTTTGACATACCGTAGCAGCGTATGTTACAGTGAACTTTTATATATAAGTAGAAGGTATATGCTCTAAAATAATGATAAAAGTATTGTTTTGACTTGTGTTTAAATGTGTCCTTTAAACCTCAAGTGGCCGTATGTGGGGCTTTTATAGTGGTGACTGGATCTAGAGTGTGTGATGCTGGAATTGATTTGGGTACACTGCTAGGCTCAAGGACACTAGGATTAAGGGTGTGAGTCCTACTCACCCTGAGTAGCTTGGATAAGATATAAGGGATAGAAATAGCAGTGATGTTCTCTTGCTTTGCTACCTTCTGCCCACCATGAACTGCTTGTCCTCCGTGATGCCTATCTGCTGTGCCACCCTGCTTTGGAACCAGCCAATTTTGTACTGAAACCATTACAAACTAAGAGCTAAATAAACCTTTCCTCCTTTAACTTTAGATGTTGGGTATTTTATCTCAGGAAAAAGAAATCTAATTAAAACAGAATTTGGTACCAGAAATGGGGTGATTGTTGTGACTGTACCTGACTATATACTTTCCGGAGCCTTTGGAGCTGGTTTGTAGGAAGAGAAAGAGTTTGGAAAGGTTCAGAGATGCCAGGTAAAACAGTAGATCTGGAATACCTGAGGCTGTACTTGATGAGAGATTCTGGTCAGAACTGGTCAGAACTCAGAAGATCAGAATACTGATAGAAATTCTGCCTGTAAAGACAAGAGTCAGGAGGTTTCTGCTGGAAAGAAGTGCACTGGCTGTTGGACTCCAGAGGAGGTGTGTTATGCCTTGGCAGAATATTTGTCTGCATTTCATTCGTGTCCAGAGACTGCCTGAGATTGATATTAAAGGCAATAGAGTAATCAATCTGGCAGAAGAATTTTCAAGGCAGTCTACTGTTGAGGCAGTGTCATGCTTGTGATTGGGGGAATTTTGTCAGACTTATATTGAGAATAAAGAGCAAGGAGCTTAGCAGAATGATTTAAAACTTTTGACTTTGATCAGAAAGGAAGCTCCAGGAAAGCTGTGGCTTGCAGAAATGAGACAGAGGAGAAATTGTTCACTGAGAGGAATTGCAAGAAAAAGCCAAGCATTTCAGAAGATAATCAAAAACACACAATGCAACATCACAAGAGCCAACGGAACTCCAGCTTCTGTAGCCCCAGAGTTGCAAAGATGAAAGGTTTAGCTTTGAAAGGGTAGCTTTAGAGAGCCACATCCCTGAATTTCTGCAGCCCAGGGAACTTCTTCCTTTGGATTTAGTTCA
Organism: Dinomys branickii; assembly: GCA_004027595.1. Taxonomy (NCBI): domain Eukaryota; kingdom Metazoa; phylum Chordata; class Mammalia; order Rodentia; family Dinomyidae; genus Dinomys; species Dinomys branickii. The sequence continues at coordinate 18,701 of PVLD010010381.1, read as the reverse complement.
GAGGGACTCAACCCCTACAGCCAAGAGAGAAGAAAGACTAGAGGCAGATCGTGGCATCATCCTTGTTTTAGGTACATGCAGAATGCCAAAGTTGTGGAGTGAGGAGAGCTTCCTCCCACAATTCCAAGAAGACATGGGGGCCCAAGCAGTGTGCCCCTCAGAGGACACTGCATGAAGCTTTGAGTGTGAAACTGAGGGTGGAGACCCCACAAGTTTGGGGAAGCCAGAAATGTGGATTGTCAGGGAAAAAATGCAAGGAGGGAGCAGAACTGGCCCTAGAGAGAAGCCATGGGGGGTACAACAACCTGTAGTGCCATAGGAGCAGAACCACACAAGCTTTTAGGAGATCACAACTTGTCACAGATTTCCAGGGATGCTGGAAGTGGAACTATGGAATTTCATGTTTGCCTTTCTGGGTGTTGGTCTTGCTTTTTTCCTACTACTTGCTCTCCCATTGTTTGTAACTTTTGGAATGGAAATATCTATCTTGTGCTATTGAATGTTGAGAATGTTTAACTTTGTTTTCCTTTGTCCAGGGTCTTGCAGATAAGATTGCCTTAAATCTCAGAGGACATTTGGGACTTGAAATTTTTAGTAATGCTGAAACTGTTAGGACTTTGTCAAGTCTAGGAAATGCCTTTGCCTAAAGAGATGTCCATAGTCCTTGGGAGACTGGGGAGGAATGTTGTGGCTTGTGTTCATCAGATATCCCCCAAAGCCTAATGCAGCCACAGGTGGGGCTTTTTGAGAATTCAATGGATCTAGCATGTGTGACACTAGAATTGATTTATGGTGCAATTCTAGGCTCAAAGGCACCAGGATTAAAGGTGTGAGTGTCACCTGCCTTAAGCAGTTGTATAAACTACAAGGTATGGTAAGAGCTGTGGTTGTCCCTTGCTTACTTGCTAACTTCTGCCCACGATGAACTGTTTCTGCTCTGTGATGCCTCGCTGCCATGCCACCCTGCCTTAAAGCAAGTCAATGTTAAGTTAAAACATCTACAAACTGTGAGCTAAGTAAACTTTTTCTCCACTGACTTCGAGTTTTGGGTATTTTGTCCTAACAATTAGAAAAGTGTCTAAGACAAGAATAGTATAGTAAACATATATACCAGAAACAGTAGTTTATTATCATGTGTTACATGCTACTTATAATCATATGTACTACACTTTTATATAACTGGCACTGTAGTAGAATTGTTTATACCAGAATCACCACAATCATGTCAGCAATGTGTTCCAATGCAGCATTTTGAGGACTGTGATGTCAATAAGTGATGGGAATTTTTCCTCTCCATTACAGTCTGTAGGACTACATCACTAGTATGGTCTGTTGTTGGTTTGCAAGTTTCATGTTTTAAAATAGTACAAAAACAGTACTAATTCAATATAAACATACTGAGATTCTGAATTTTAATCTATTTCCAGACGAATGATATGAGGTACTACCTTCTCTTACATTGCTGCACAGCACCAGTGAGCTGCAGACCTCATCATCCATGAAACCGTGAGAGCAACAACAGCACAGGTCTACAGCACGGGTCTCCAATGATCTGCTGGGGTGCACTGCATGAAGAGGAGTGGTCTTTGGCTGCATATAAAGTGTATATTTAATATAATATATATAATTATATATAAACTTTCTTTATTGCTGTAATTTAACTCGTTAAATTATTTTATTTTATGAAATAACATGAAACCCCCAAGCTTAATAAATAAAAAGACTTCTATATCTGCTTATCAGCCACAGACATCTGCCTTCAGAAGCACACACATATGCAGTGTAGGTTAAAATGAAATACCAGCAATTGTTGTTTAAGGTGCCAAATCTCACAAGCACCTGTAACTTCCGATACATGGGTATTTGGACTCTATGTTTTGGGTATAAGGTGTGGAGTCAATCCAGAGTCCTCACTTCACTGCATCCTCTCTTACACATGATTCAAGCACCATGCAGGTACGTCATGAGAAATATCACTAAAAGTCATATAATAATGTTAAAATCGTGCAGTCTTGTGGGACCAGATTACCAGCAGTCCATGGTTGCATGTGGCTCCCAGGCTGGACCCTCCTGCTCTACAGTACATTGTGCTGTTAACCTATGCTATTGGGTAGCTTGAATTAAGTATTAAGTGCACCTTCAATTTATAATATATAGAGAACTTTTTGTTTCTAGGCAAACATATCCATCTCTTAACCAAGAACCCTGCCTGGTTTGGTACATTCTAGCAGATAGGAAACCACAAATATGTGTCTTTGTTGAATTCGTTCCTATCCATAGAATATATGTCATAACATTTCACTTATAACTTGATTGTTTTTGGCACCATATAATTTTTGATATGGCACCAGTCATATTTTGGTTGATGAGCACCATATCATTCATTAAAGATATACAAAGTTTTGGGTTTCCAAGAACTCCTCTCACCATGAAAGTCATAAGATTCAACATCTCATCTTTCCACCTATAGTCTTCAATATTGCATATAGTAGGAATGTAAAATATACCCCAAACTCAGAGTTTCATCTCAGTAGCATGCTCATTCTATATTTACCCCTTTGTTTGAGTCAGAACCTGGCTTCCAGGAGAAAAGCCCCAAGTAGTGTATCATTTCTTTTCTTTCAAATAATACTTTTTTTCCCTCCCTCATGCTGTATCATTTTTGAAAGCAAAATCACTAGACCTAAATAAGAAGAAATTTATTACTCTTCAACAAAAGTTGTTTTTTGTTTTTTGAGTCTTTTTTCCAGAATATTATGGCTGTCTCCCTCCCTTATAACAACCACTCCTTGCCATCTACACTAAAATTGTAGATGAAACTTTCATCAGAATGCTCCCAGAACCTAGCTGAAAGCATGTTCCTAAACTGGCGCTCTGATAAAGATAAATGTTTAGATTTATAGTCCCTAGCTGATGGGTTTAACAGTTTCTTTGTTTAGTTCTGCTCCATGAGAAGAATATAACTCAAAAAGAAATTTGGTATTTTAACCCAGACAGGCAAGTAGTGGGATAGCTTGTCCAATAACTTGAAAACAAGGATGATGAGGGAAAATCTGATCCTGGTTTAATTTTAAGATACAGAAGAATAAAGAATTAGCTGCTGTTTTCTTTTTCAACAAGATAAGAAAGCAAGCTTCTATAGATTAACATATGAGAAAATATAAAAATTTTAGGATGAAAATATAACTATATTCTTAATAAAGCATTTCTCCTCTCTTTGGCCTGGGAACAAACCAGGTCATTTTTCTAAAGATAAAGGAAAGAAGCAAAGAAAACAGCCCTCTTTCCTTCCAAGTTTCTAGAAGTATTCTTCCAAGCATACCTCTATGTGTGTACTTGCGTTGCCACTGTGGCTGGAGGGAGGGACCTATATGATTGGTAAGTTTCACAGATAAACCCACACAGGCTTGATTTAGGGCAGCCCTTCCTCTGCTTGAGTGCAAGTTCCTCTAAGAAAGGGGACATCTTTGCCTGGTTCTGTAGCAGTAGGTTCTTTTGTATGCTCTGAATGCCTGTGTCTCTTTGGTAAATCTGTCTACTCCTGGTGTTCAGATGAATGGCCTGTTTGTCTTTCACACCAAAATGGAAATTTAAAAAAATGTTTCTTCCTTCACCTTTCTAAAGACTTAAATTATATTTAATCTCTCATTTATTTCACTCTTTGCTTCTCAGCATGTCGGGAACCCAGACAGGGAAGGAAAAAAAAAAAACAACAAAAAACAGGCTATTGTTGAACTTTAATACTGGTTATGCCACACCAGCCAATTAGAAAGCTAAAGTCAAGGATTACCCTGAGGGCCTTCAGGCATGCGTCCTGGAGCAAGCAAGCACTAGCATATGAGGTAGATTTTGCCAAGAGCCAAATCTACAGGCTAATTAATTTAGTCTCATTTCCCTACATCACAGGCAGAAGTTGTCTTAGCCTTCACACAGCAAGACTCTGAAGAAGAAAAAGGATTTAGACAGTTGCTTTTCTTACAAGTTTACTTATTAGAAAATGACCAGATCAATTCTGCAGGATGTCAAGAAAGTTTTTTAAAACTACAGCTAGACAGTAGAGCTTGTTTCTAATTTGAGACAAGCAGATAATATAAATCATTTTTAATTTATCTTGGTTCCACTTTTTTCTATGCTATGAATAATGAAATAGCAGCCCTCAAAATTTGTGTTTTTAGCTATTCACACATTTTAAGTCAAATTTCTGTTGTTATCAGTAATTTTTAAATGATTTGTTTTATTGCTAATGACTAGCTATGCATGCATAAATTTTTTAAAATTTGTTCATTATTAGACATATTTTTATGTGAATAATTTTATACTCATGAAAAATGATATGTTAGTAAAATAGCAGGTAATTAGGGTTAAAAAATCATGTTTATAAAATCTGGTTTTAAAAAATACTCCAAAGGATCAATGTAATTATGATAAAAACATTGACCCCCTACTATAATAATAATTTTAACACATGTTTGCGTTATTTTTTCTCATTCTTTTTTGTTTTAAAGAGAATAAAAAATAAAATAACAGCAGCAGAAAACAAAACAAAACAAAGCAAAATGAAACATGATACAGGGTTTCAATGATACAGAATGATACGAATTAATAGTGGTTGTTTTATTACATATTGCATTATATATTTATGGGATTATAATTTAAATGAATTAAAGTGCTGGAGATGTGTTTCAGTGGCACAGTGCTTGCCTGGCAAGTGCAAAGTTCTGAGTTTGATCACTAGTACCAAAAAGAAAAAAGAAAAAGAATTAGTAGATTTTTGCATGATTCAAATAACGTTTCTATTTCAATGAACTACTATATAGGAGGTTATAAAATTTAATTACTTGGTATACTATGTTTTATAACATTTAACATTTCAAATATATCAATTATCTCTGAGTTGTTCTAAAAATTTATACAATCTAAATAAAACTCCTGAGATGAAGTTTTGTACTCAGATTCATATTAAAAATAAGACAGCATAGTTTCAAAATTCACATTTAAAGTACAAGTCAATGCTAAAATAATTAAGCCATTGAGTACTACTGTATGAACAGGCAAAGCAATCAATAGAACTAAAAATTCTAGAAATAATGTCCTCAAGTATATTAAGGTTTAGAGGAGATAGTATAGCGTTGTGGATAGATTAAGAATGACGGATTTCTCCTGCAGTTGACAGCAGAAGGTTTTTGGAAGGTTATTTGGAGCATGGGGCATTATAGCAGAACGTGATGTTAGGTGTTGGGGTCAGATCAGAAAAGGTATGTCATTGGGAGCATGATCTGGAAGAGTAAAACTCCCCTCCCTCCGTCCTTTTTTCCCTCCCTTCTCCGGCTGCTTCCTGGAAGCCGTAATGGGGGCAGATATTCTCCCCAAACACTTTCATCTTGAAGCCAGATGACCATCTAAGGACTAAAACTTCTGAAATCCTGAATTAATACAAACTTCTTCTTTTTTAAGTCACAGGTGTTATGTATTTTGTCCCAGCAATGAGGAAAGTGACTGAGATGTGTAAGTAACTTTCTCTGAAAGAAAATAGATCACATCTAAAAGCAAAAAAATTCTAGATAAATCTTAGAATTTAAGAAGTGAAAACACCTAACCATAAATAATAGAAAAGGAAGCAAAGACTATACATAGTCTATAGCAGAAAAGGTACGAGTGAAAAGTATTCAATTTCTATAAAAATATTTTTAAAACGTGAGGTTTTTGACATTTAACATTGCAAAGTTCAAAATGCTTTTAATTCATGGTGAAGCTAGATGAAAAAGACATTTGTAAATGTAGATAGGAGTTCAGGAATTTAATTTAGCTCAACAAGATGGAGAACAGGTCAACAATATCTCAATATTAAAAATTCACATATTCTTTGATATGCAGTCCCTTGCCTTATGTACAAATAAAGCACAAACAACATTTGGATCGGATTATTCATCACAACCTTACTTGTAATACTGAAATATTTGACATATGTTAGAGGTTATTCTGTGACATTTTTACAGCATGACTAAGTTTAATAAACCTTTATGTTGAAAGACTAAATGAAATGCATTCTTTTTTGAGAATTAGTAAATGAATACTTTAATATTTCAAACTTTTTCTTAGATGCAGAACTTTAACATAGTGTTTGCTCTTACCATGTGATAAAATACTTAAGAATTACTTCATATGTTTCAAACTGGATTTTGCCTTATAAACTGCTGCTTTTCATGAATATTTATGGCACCTATTCAACGAGTTAAACAGTGTCAGCTTCCGTCTAAATATACGTCTGGAAAGCTAAATATTCTTAATTATCTACATATTGGTTACATGTTAGTTTACCTTTTTTCAAAATGTACTATGTGAAACTTTATTCCTATAGGAAGTTCTGAGAAAAAATAGGGTTCCAGAGTAGAGTATAATGTGGGATTCATTGCATAAGTCAACCACTGATTAACTGAACAAATTAATAACTCTGAGAAGTTGTTCAGAGAAGAAAATAGCATGGTCATACTTAAGTTACTTTTCTCTAAAGGTATCTGGACACAGAATCATTTTAGTTCTTGATAACAAGAAACTTAACCATCTGTGTAACATACTTTGAGAAAACTGTTAAATCTGCCCAATTCATTTTCAGAGTCTAGAGGGTATAATAAATGAGATGAAGAAAAAGTAGAAGCACTACTGCTCAGGGCACACAGAACAGAAAAGGTGAAGCACAGCAGCAATCTACAGGAGTTAGAGACCTTAGGGAGGGATGGAGGTGAGGAAAGGTGAGCAGAGTATGATAATATTAGCAAACCAGGAATATGCGGGAAGGAAGAAGAAAATACAGATGGAATGGGGAAAGGCTAGCACAAATTAACTTCCAACATCATATCTTAGCTACATTAATACTGCGAAAGTGACACAAACAACCACTCAGAGATAATAGGCAAAATTCTTTAAGAAAGCTGCAGCATGTCAACTGAGTGATATAAAGATCTTCCAACTCACTCCCACCCCTGTGGGGATTCAATCAGGTACTGCTCACTGGAAAATTGTGCTTGACAATTTTCAGGCTGACTATGGCTTTAGTCATGGGTGGAACATTGTGGTTCCTTTATCTTCTGGTTCAGATAATGAAATTACAGGTTGTTTGGCCTGGTCAGGATAATAAATACCACCACATTTAAGTTTTCTTTTTCGTAGATGTAAGGAATTAAGACAGGAAATAAAGACTTGTCTAAGGGTGGTCAATGACTTAATGTTGGTTATGAATGCAATTCTGAGATCAGAGAATCATGGATTTAGTTGCTGGGTTTGTCTCTTATTAGTCATGTAAGTTTAGGCATCTTATTAGTCACTTTATAAAGCTGTATATCTCTAGAATTTTTTTCAAAAGCAATGAAAAGTGGATAGAACATTGTTAGCAGGTAGTGAACAACAAATGGCAACTAGTAAAAGTGGTAATTTTTATAACAGTGTCATCAAAACAGAGAGCATAAAAATTGCAAGCTCAAGTTCAAAATCCAGAAGGTTCTCTATTGTGTTTCTTTTCTTCATTTGTTTGAGTCATCATTGGTATTAGGCAGAGTTCCCCAGAAAAACAACCAATATGGTGTATATGTACAGATATAAACATAAATCTCTTTCAATGTAAAGATATTTGTAGGAGAAATTGGTTCATGTCATTATGGGGGCAGTGTCAAGATCAGCAGAGTAAATCTACAGACTAGAATGTTATAATAGTATGTATCTTGGAATAAAACATTGGAGTACATGAAGATTGCATAGTCTTTGAAGACTCAGAGAGTTGATGGCATAGCTCCAAACCCAAGTTCTGAGAGGTAGGAGAACAAATACTGCAGTATCATTGCCATCACAAAGGCTGAAAGGCTAAATACTAGTGGTTTAGCTGCTGTTGAGGGCAGATCAATGCCAATATCCCAGTTTGAAAGCAGACAAAATTCTCTCCTCCACAGAGAAGGGTCAACATTTTTGTTTATCGAGACTTTGCACCTACTGGTTGAGTTCCACCCACATCATCAGAGAGCAATCCAGTTTACTAAACCTACCAGTTGAAATGTTATGTAAGTCAGAAACTCCTCTACAGAAACATCCAGAACATTTTTGTCAAAGGTCTGTGCACCCTGTGGCCCACTCAACTTGATACATAAAATTGTCATATCATCTCTCAGTTTAGAAGTGAAAAATAGTGATTGATTCTTGTGCTTTACATGCAGTCTTAATAATTATTCCACGCTTATTAATTTTTTCATTCACCCATCTATGTACCCACTGTCTGCCCTTCTACCCATCCATCTATCCACCCATCCATCCTCTCATATACCAGTTAAGAATAACGTTAGCAGATTAGTGGTAATCTACCAGATGTAAGCCTTGTTCTTGTCTCTAGTTACAGTGTTTCAGAAACAAAGACGAAAGAATGATACAGGCTGTTTAAGGATTTGAGAATAATTTGAGGCAACCAGGAGGAGGAATAATTTGAGATCACTTCTTAGGTTTGCCATAAGGTGTAGAGAATAATCACTGAGTTTGATGAAAGCCTGAAAGTGTATTTCATCTCCGCTCTTCACTCAGAGGCAGTTTGCACACAAAAGCCAAGGAAATTCAATATAAAACTGTGAGTAAAAACAAATCTACTGTGCAGAATGCCTCTGAAATGAACCCTGACTTCTGTAACACAGTGATTTTCCTTGTGTTAATCCAACATAGTCTCACACAGGTATTTCAGCCTGCACATTTAACAGATGGATGGCTAATTCTTGAGTTCAACTTGACTTTTCATTTGGACTCTGTGAATATTTTCTTTTTGGAAAACGAACAACAGACTTCAAATCTGATCTTAACAGTATGAAAAGCTATACTTTAGTTAGAAGCGTATCATTTTTATCCTGTATCCGGTCCTCGTCAGGTGATCTGTGGGAAAGCTGTGGAATCGACCATCGTACTGTAATTGCTCACCTGGAACTCTGCAATTATTGACAGTTGACTCTGTGAAGTTCTACCAGCAGGGGGAGGTAGAGAGAAGCTCATGGCTGAACCAGAAACAGGGATTTTTTTTTTTTTTTTTTTGCTTTTTGACTGTCCATGGCACCCAACAATGCTTTAGTGAACTAGCAGCAACTCCCTCCCTTAACAGGAGATGAATTTTTTGTACAGTTTTCCAGCACTTACAGATTCAACTTATTTGTGCTCACTTCAGAGTCATATCAGCAAGCCAGAATCTCTTGGTCAGAAGCCGAGTCCCCGCCCTATGGACAAGCTCCACAACACTCAGAGACTACCAGTAGTCACCAGGTATCCATCCTCTTCTCAGATAATGGGGTCTCAGCCCCATGATGCTCCTCTTTCAAGTTCAGAGACATCAGCTCCAGCTGAGAAGCAGTCCATCCTCTGTGTGTATTATGTTTTAATAATACCCTTTCTAGATTTTCCCTCCTTCATACCTTGATGGCATATTGTGCCTTTTCCTGTTATCTAATTGACAGTAATGTACCTAGTTAACAATGATTTATATTTAAAATCCTGATTTAAAACAGTGCATGGACTCTGTCTCCTGACTGGATCCTTACAAAAGCTCTAATTATTTGGCAGAGATCACTTTGTGTTAGGACTCAGAATTATCAATCTTACCTCTTCAGTGGCAAAAATCTATTTGTTAGTCACTTTCATGTCACTGGAAGAAATGCTTGCAATTTAAAGGAGGAGATCTTTACCTTGGCTTCCTCTCCTGCCCCTCTTTTCTTTCTCTGCTTCTTGGCCACCATGACATAAGCAGATTTCCTACATGAGAGAGGTTCAGTATGCTCTTTCTGCCTTGGAGCTAACTGACTACAGACTGAAACCTGTAAAAGGCATGAACCAAACTGAACCTCCACTTCTTTAAATTGTGAGACTTGAGCATGTTGTCTCAGCAACAAAAACATAACTAAGGGAAAGTTTTTCATATAGTTTTTCTTCCCTCCTGTTTTTATCTCTTTTCTGTTGGCTCTTGGATTAGAGTGCCCAGGACCAATTCATTCACAGATGAGGATGACCTGCTAAATACTACAAATATTACATTACTCCTTTCAGCATTGTGTGTTCTGTGAAAGGGAAAAGCCTTTAATTAGAGAAATGTATTTCAAAAATTGCACCTGTTGTTTAGACAATAGGTACATAATCAAATGAGATAGAGTGGATATTTTAGATTGAGGTGTGGAGAAGGGGGATTTCTAGCCTTTGCAACCATATCACGAAGCAACAAATTCTTTTATCTTTAGCTAGTATTGTCCTTGGCAGCCATTTAAATAATCTTAATTCATTTCACATTTTGCATTTTTCTCATCTTTTTAGATATAAAAAAGATAGATACATGGTAAGTATTTTATAAATATTCTGGAGAGTGCTCAAGGGCTACCCTTCAACTTAGTACTGTCTTCTTATTGTGGAAAGACTATGCTTTCACTACCTGTCCAATTCTCATCCATCTAACGGTTACCATGACTTTTTCCAGACTTTCAAAGAAATAGCTGAATAGAGACTTCTTAACTAGCATGCACATCTTGCATTGAACAACCTCATTTCCTACCTCTGGTATCATCTATCACACCAATATTTAGTCAATCCATTTTGAGAAGAAAATTCTGCAGATTTTTTTTTCTGGATACAGAATAAAGCCAGTTCAACTTATGCCAAGAAAGATGAAAATCATTGCTCTAAAGACTGGCAGCAAAGGTCAGTCAGAAAGCTAATGACTTTAGGTCAGATTAGTTTTTCTTTTCCTCCATTGACATAACCTGTTCTTTTTGCAAGAAAAAAGGATAAACAGAGACTCCAGGAGCCCCTGTGTTGCTAGAGAATTATCAGAGTTTGGGAGCTTGCAGAGGTTGAGTACAACTGCAAAGCAGGGCAAACGAGAGAGCAGGAGCTAGGTATGGTGGTACATATTGGAATTCCACTCTGGTAGGCTGAGATGGGAACACTGCAAATTTGAGCTCATTCCAGGCAACTTAGTGAGACTCTGTCACTAAATATAAAATAAAAAGATTGGAGATACAGCTCACTACGAAGGTCCTTGGTTCAAACTCAGAGCCAAATACATACATAGATGAGATACGGGATAAATTGCACAGTGACTGGAATATCTGGACCTGAAAGGAAGTAACAAAGGAAAAAGAACAATGAAAGGCAATCTATATAGAAAGGAAACTGTATGGCTAATATTACAAAATGAAATCAATATCAGACATGTAGTGTCTAACTAAATTTGAAGGTGCAGGAAAGTATTTCCATATAACTGGCAAGCAGTGATAAAAAAATTGATGTATATGTGCAGTTCCTTCATAAGGTTAACAATATAATAATATTTTCAAGGTAAGAGTATCAGGCTCTGCCTCCTGTCACCATTGTGGGAGAGAGTCTGACCTGTGATGAACCCAGGGGCCATCAGTGAGCTGCCTAGGAGGAATGAAGTTCTCTGTTCCACCTCTCACTGCTGTCACAGGAGGTACTCTTGTAAGGGGCGGCGACTTTTAGCACATCATTTTAAGATAGACAAGCCTCAAAATGTGTCTTGAGAAACATCCTGGAGGGATTCTAAACTGTTAACTTTGCAGTCATGACTTTGTCCTGGAATTCTTCTCCTTGACTGAGTTGTTAAAGTATATATCATTGTGGCCAGAGCCTAACGTGGTCACATGATGCAAGGTAAACAACTCTGGCCAGGCCTAAACATTACAATCTATTACCATGGAAACCAAAAATGTACATAAGGTGAGAACAAAGGCAGTTAAGGATCACATTTTCTGATCAGGAATGGGGGGCAACTATCAGTCCAATTGGTTCTAAATTAAAATTAATTAAAACTCCATTTGTTCTGAATGAGTTCTTTGACCTCCTGCAGAGTTCAACCCAATTTTTGATTTTTGCTGTAACACTCTGAGTCCCTGGGAAATTCAGAGGCCTCAAAAATTACAAAGGGAAGGAACAAAATGTAATCTCAGACCTCCATCCTTCCCAGAAGAAGTCCAGGAGATATTGACATATGAGAATTTGAAAGTCACACCTGAAATTTCTGAAATGATATCAACTGAAGTAAACACATAACTAAATCAGGATATAAAAGAATTCAGATCAGAAATAATCTCTCAGTTAAAAAAGAAAGAAATGACAACCAGGATGGAAAAATTACTCGGCCTATCAAAAGAAGACATAGACAAAAAATAGAGGAGCATAGAAAAATGATCAAAACCTTGAATGAACAATGTAAGAAAGAATTAGAATGCATGAATAGAGCAATTGAGGTAATTAAAAATTATATTGAAACCTTGCAAAACTGCTGGAATGAAACTAAAGGTAGACTTTCAGACATTGAACACAGCATTGCAGCTAGCGATCACGAAAGGAAAGGTCTCTTAAAAACAAGGAATCAAGAAATAACAGTTCAGCAGTTGCAAGATGAGGCAAAGAAAAACAATATAAGATTAATAGGAGTCAGTGAAAAAGCAGGAAGCAACACGAATAACAAAAAGACTATTTTCAGAAGTAATAGCAGAAAATTTCCCAAGCATTGGAAAATAATCTGACATACAGAAAACTGAAGCATATAGAACTCCAACTAGCTATGACCAAAATAAAGCTACACCCAGAAATATAATAATCAAGATTCCTGAAATTCAACAAAAAAATAGAATATTAAAAGCTGTTAGAGAAAAGGAACAGATCACCTATGAAGGAAAACCCATAAGAATCATGGCAGATTTCTCAACACAAACCATCAAGTCAAGAACAGCTTATTGAAGTATTTCAGGTCCTAAAAGATAATAACTTCCAATCCAGGTTGATGTACCCTGCAAAACTATCTTTCAAAATTAATGCAGAAATGAGATACTTCCACAACAAAGCACAACTGAATAAATTCATGACAACCAACCTTATCAAAAAAGAAAAGAAAAATTGCAAACCTATGCAATAAGAAAAGGGTGAAATCATTACAGATATTGTAGAAACTCAGAAGATCATCAATAATTACTTCAAAAATCTTTACTCTCATAGGATGGAAAACATAGAAGAAATGGACAGATTTTTTGTTGTATACAAATTACCAAAGCTGAATCGAGAAGATATAAAATCCTGAATAAACAAATATCAATCAATGAAATTGCAATAATTATATAAAACTTACTAAGAAAAGCACAGGTCATGATGGATTCACAGCTGAATTCTACAAGAAATTTAGAGATTTAATGTTAATTATTCTCAATCTGTTTAATGAAGTAGAAAGGGAAGCAAATCTCCCTAACTCAGTTCTGCACCAAGTATTGCCCTGATACCTAAACCAGAGAAAGACCCAACCAAAAGAGGGAACTACAAGCCGATCTCCATAATGAACATAAATACAACAATTCTCAATAAGATACTAGCTAATAGAATGCAGCAAATCACTAAGAATATTATACACCATGACCAAGTGGGATTCATCCCAGGAAAGCAGAGATGATTCAACATATGCAAATCAATAAATGTAATACACTATATCAACAGAACTAAAGACAAGAATCACATGATTATTTCAATACATTCAGGAAAAAGCTTTGATGAAGTGCAACACTCACTTATGATAAAAACCCTACAGAAAACTGGAATAGATGGACTTTACTTCAATCTACTGAAAGCCATCTGTGACAAACCAACAGCCAATATCATACTAAATGGGCAAAAACCGAAAGCTTTCACTTTAAACTCAGGAGCAAGGCAAAGATGTCCAGTATCACCACTCCTTCTCAACAGAGTTCTGGAAACATTAGCCAGAGAAATTAAACAAGAAGGAGAAATAAACAGAATAAGGATAGGAAAGGAAGAAGTGAAATCAGCATTATTGTCAGGTGACATGATACTCTACATGAAGATCCCAACAACTCCATCAAAAGACTCCTAGAATTAATAAACAAATTCAGTGGCAAACTGGATACAAAGTCAGCACTCAAAAATTTATAGCATTCCTATATACAAACAACAAACTGGGAGAGAAATTAGGAAAACCACACCTTTCACAATAGCATCCAAAAAGGTGAAGTACTTAGGAATCAATCTAACAAAATAAGTAAAATATCTATACAGTGAAATTATAGTGCTCTGAAAAAAGAGATCAAAGAGGATTTCAGAAAATAGAAAGATATTCCCTGCTCATGGATGGAAAGAACCAACACTGTGAAAATGGCCATACTCCCCAAACTCCCAGATTCAATATAATCCTGATTACATTATCATTGGTATACCTCGCAGATCTGGAGAAAACATTCCTAAAATTCATCTGGAACCTGAAGAGACCCAGAATAGCAAAAGCAATCCTAAGCAACAAAAGCATGGCCGGAGGTATCACAATCACTGACTTGAAATTATACTACAAAGCTACTGTGATAAAATCTGAGCATGGTATTAGTAACATAAAAACCACAAAAAGCCAGATCTGAGGATCAATGGAACAGACTAGAAGATGCAGCCACAAACAAAAACACACTCTGCCATCTTAACTTACTAAGGGTTCAAATATGTTTACTGGAAGAAAGATAGCTTCTTTAATAAATGGTGTTGGAAAGACTGGGTCTCCAGTTTTAAAACTAGACCCGTGTCTATTATCATACACTAAACTAAAGACAAAATGGATCAAAGACCTAAGTAGTAAAACAGAAACACCAAGTCTACTGGAAGAGAAAGTAAGTAGAAATCTTTAAGACATAAGGGTAGACAGAGGGTACATGAACCAAAACCAAACTGCATGGCAAATACCTCAAAGAATCAACTGAGATCTCATCTCATTTAAAAACATTGGCACATCAAGATAAATCACCAACACAGTAAAAATAAAACCTATGAGCTGGGAACAAATTTATCCAATGGTCTCTCAGACAAAGGACTTCTATCTATAATATATAAAGACTTTTTAAATATCAAATTTCCAATATTGAGAGACCCAATTCAAACATGAGCGTCTGAGATGAACACACACTTCTCAGATAAAGAAATACCAAATGGCAAATAAATATATGAAGAAATGTGCAGTATCATTAGTCATTTGAGAAATGCAAATTAAAACAACACTGTGATTCTATCTCACCCCAGAAAGAATGGCTATCATCAGCAATCAATCAATAAGGAATTCTGGAGGTGTTGTGGGGAAAAAGGAACCCTTCTCCACTGCAGGTGGGTGTGTAGACTGGAATAGCCACTGTGGAATTAGTATTCAGAATCCTCAAAATAATTAGAAGTAGAGGTTCCATTCAACCCAGCTATCTCTCTTCTATGTATTTTTTCAGAAGAAAACATCATACCACAGTGATATATGTGCACTGCTGATTTAGTAGCACAGTTTGTAATAGCTAGGACTTGAAAACAGTCCAAATGTCCATCAATTTAGGAAAGGTAAAAGGATGCGGTATTTTTATACAATGGAGTATTACTCAGCTATAAACATAAACTCAGGCTTTTTAAGGTAAATAGATGCAGAGACCATACTCATCCATGAAATAAATCAGACCCACATGTGTAAACATCATATCATCTCCCTAGTGTAAGAACCTGAAAGAGTAAGTAAAATCTGAAAGATATATTATATATTGTGAAAGGGAAAGGAACTGCTCAAAAGGAAAGAACAACTCGGATGATGGAAAGGAGAAAAGGAAGAAAGAAGGAAGAAATACATATATATATCCACAAGATAGCTATGATAATTTTACTCATAATTTCTATTGGTGCATAGAAAGGAACAGTTAACGTTTAATTGATCAATCTTGCACGCCTATATCTGGTAATCTGAGCAACTACTTTGAAGATAACAATGTGTAATACAAGAACTATTGTTAATTTTCTTTTATCTTTATTTGATAATCCTTATTGTTTCTGTGTTGTTTTTGTCTTTGTATTTTTTATTTTGTCTTTTGTTCTTTTCTCATTAAAATAAAAAAGAATTGTCTTTCTCTCAGGAATCATTCCTATTCCCCATTTCTAGCTCCCCCAAAAAACATTTCCTACTCTTAACCTCCTTTGTCCTTTGGAATTCGGTCTTTGGTTTCAGGGTCATGAACATATGATATCTAGCAGGTTGTGAGTTATATCTCTCCTATATTATTAGTTGATTCTCCTATATCATTGGTTGATTATCACAATTTAAAAGTTGGACAATATCACAGTAGCCATTTTGCAAATGAGGAAAGTGAATTTACTTAAGAAATTTACCCAAAATTGAACTTTGGTTAAGTGGTATAGCATATGTTACAGTGCTCATTTACAAAATACAGTGGGGATGTAAACATGGTTGCCATGATAACTTATCAGCTACCCTTAATTTATACAAAGATTCTCATATACAGAGGCTTTTAGGTGTGGGGGTGAAAATGATATACTTACTACTGCTTTGCTAATTGCTGTCTATGGCAAGAATCTCTGGAAGATCTCACTAAATCCTAGTACAGACATACTTCACAGATAGTACAGTGGTTCCAGTCAGCTACTGTAGAGTGAATATCAGTGTTCCAGGTCCGTGGTTCCACAAACATTAAAGAATGAATTTGCAAATCAAAGAAGGAGGTTAGGAAAGTTCTATTGGAAATTAGAAAGATAAATGCTCCTGGACTTCCAGAAGGAATCTGAATGGTGTGTCTGTGTGGCTTGTCAATTTAGAGTTACTTATAGGCAAAAAGGGTAATGGAATCAATTAATTGTTCAATGCTCATCTATTACAGGTGGCTCTTTGAGTTTAAAACGACCAATTGGAACTCAGGTTCTCCAGGGTTTGCAGTAAAATGAGATCTCAGAAACAACTGGCTAATTTACATTATAATTCCCTGGAATTTCAGAATCTTAGCAGGGAGTGGCTGCACCTCACTTCAGGATCTTAGTAAGAAGTGGGATGCATTCCATGCTGTATGAGGAAATGCACTCTTTGTCTAAAGTCCTACTTCACTGTGTGTTCTTCACTTTTATCAGCGTGGCTGTTCACCTCTTTCTACCTCAGACCCTTTCACTAACTAGCTGCCTTACTAATAAGTGAAATAAATAAACTATCTTTTGCAACAGTAAAATGTCACACAGCTTTTTGTATCCCTGTGCATATAAAAGTTGTGTCTACATAATACTATAATCTATTACATGGGTAATGATTATGTCTAAAATAATTACATACCTTAATTAAAAACACTCTATTATTGAAAATGTTAACAATCACCTGAGTTCTTTGAAAAATAGAGCTGATGAGCTTGCATGATACAGATTTCACAAATCTTTAGTGTATAGAAAGTGCAGTGCCTGGGGACTTCTGGGAAGATGGCGACCAGGTGAGCAGCAGAGGGAATCTCTCCCAGAGACCGATCCTTTGTGCGTGGCTGCCCGGTCCGTGATGCAAAATTCTAACTGATCGGGCTGCTCTCCGCGGCCTGAGCATTAAAGGACCGGCTGAGAAGCCGCGAGGCGAGAAGTGGGCGGAGCCTGAGAGCTGGGTGCCCGAGGGATCGGTCCGGCCTTTGGGCCTCAGCTCGGTTCAAATCGCGTACAGCCGAGAGAGCAAGTGCGGAGGGAAGAACGGCTTCAGCTCCTGAACCAGACCGGCTCAGAGGCAGCTGTAACCAGGATTTGTTGGAGGCATCAGAGCAGAGGAAACTCAGAGAACGCGCTACTGGGACAGACTGCGCCAAACTGGGCAGCATTCCGGGATCCCACTCAGAACCCCACCCCCGCAGCCGGCACTGCGGGAACTAGAGCAACAGCGACTGGCGGGGATTTCTGAGTCGGGAAAAAGCTCCATCCAGGGAGAAACATCTGAACGGCATTCCTGTCTGCACAATCACAGGGTAAGTTAAGTGCACGCTCTAAGCGGTTTTTCCTGAATCAGGAAGAAGCTCAGCCCAGCGAGAGACATCAAAGCAGCTTAAAGGTCTGCGGGATCTCCCAGGTGGGAAGACCCAGCTAGGCGCGCCAACGGGATTTGTGAGGGGAGAAGGAGCTCCACCCAGGGAGGAACACCTGAGTGGCCTATCTGCAAGAATCCTGGGATGGCGAGTTGTTTATTCGCCCCGACCAGGTCTTGGGGTAGGGAGGAGAAGCGGAAATCTCAGCAGACAGCTTAAGGGACATTCTCCCAAAGAGAAGGAATCATTGGACCGGCCTCTGCAGCAGACCTTTGCCTGCTGAACTGCCTGTGGAATTTATAGCTCCACATTTTGAATCTGATACCCAAAAATGGGAAAACAGAGGAACAAACTGCAGTCTCAAAACTCAACCCCACCCAGAACAAGTTTTGAATGTGAAGATACAGGGGAACCAGGAAGCCTCATAACTTCAAGTTATGAAACGATTGCATCCGAAATAAAAAAGCTCCAACAGGCCATGAAAGAGCTCAAAGCACAAATAACCCACAAACCCGCAATGATTTCTCAGACAAAAAACGAGCTGAAAACAATGATGGAAGAAATGTTCCATTCACACAGACAAGAAATAGACAAAATACTAGAAGAAAATAGGAAACAAATGGAACTGTTACAAGAGCAATTTAGGAATGAATTACCAATAATGAAACAGGTCCAAAGAGAATGCCAGGATTTGAAAACTAACTCTCAAAGCATGCAAAACTGTTTAAATGAAACCGAAGATAGAATTTCAGAACTTGAAGACAGCATGGCAGCTTATGAGCGTGAAAGGAAGAATCTCATGATATCATCAAGGACACAAGAAAAGTTAGTCCAACA